>CAUYRT010031222.1:0-14752 GCA_963574885.1 Lepilemur ruficaudatus
CCAGTTTACTATAGGGTACTTTGTTTTATTATTATTGATTTTTGAGAGTTGTTTATATATTCTGGATAGAAATTCTCTCTTTTAGAATTTATTTTTAATTGGCAAATATATATATTGAAAAAAAAAGAAATGCTAAAGACGGTCTTTCAGATTGAAATGAAAGGACACTCAATAATAACTAGAAGCTATGTGAAGAAATAAAAACAATAATTGTAGCTGCATAGGTAAATACAAAAGATAGCAAATATCATTGCATATTTCTTTGTAATCCTATGGCAGCTAATATTTTAACCTTATGGCAATCATCTTTGAATCAACACCAAACTAATTTCAACAGTATAAAAAAATTCTCCTTTACAAAGTTTTACCCCCTTTTATGTTGCTGTCACTAATTATATCTTTATACATTGTGTGACCATTATCATAGGTTTCAATTACTGTTTTATATATTTGTCTAATTCATATAGAACAAAAAGAAGGTTTACAATGTGATAATTAAATAACAATCTTTTTAACAACCAATGAGTAAAAGAAGAAATTGAAAGGGAAATCATGAAATATTTTGACTGGAATAGAAATGCAAATACAAATACAACACACCAGAACATATGGGCTGTCTCAGAAACATTGCTTAGAGGGAAATTTAAAGTTTCAATGACTATATTAAAAAAGAATCAAGATGAAATAAACGACCTAACTTTCCACTTTTAGGAAATAGAAAAATAATGTCAAGAAAAACCCACAGCATAAGAAAGTCAATAATAAGGGTTAACATTCAAATAAAAGAAATATAGAATATAAATTCATTAAAGAGACTCAATTAAACTAAAGGTTGATTCTTTGAAAAGATCAAGAAATTGGCAAACATTTAGCTAAAATGAAAAAGAAAGAAAGAAAAGAATCAAATGACCAACATCAGAAATTAAAGTAGGAAGGACCATTGTTAGAAAGCTGAGAATACTAAAAAAGTTGAATGCCAACAAATTAAATAAGTCATATGATGTTGAAAATTTCTGGAAACATAATCTATCTAAAACTGAATCAAGAATAAATAGAAAATTCAAGCAGACATATAACAAGTAAATTGAACCAGTAATCAAAAGCTGCTCAATTAAGAAGAGTCCAGAACCAGATGGCTTCACAGCTGAATTCTAACAATCATTTAAATTCTAACAATCATTTAAAAGAATTATAGCAAACCTTCTCAAACTCTTCCAAAATATAGAAGAAGAAGAATCCTTTCTAATAGTCTCTGAGGCAATCATTGCCCTGATTACCAAGATGTCACAAGAAAAGAAAGCTATACACCAATATCTCTTATCAATGTATTAATAAATTCCAAAATTGTCAACAAAAAAATGCTACCAAATTGAATACAGCAGCATATAAAGATTATACATTATGGCTAAGAGGCATTTATCCAAGGAGGGCAAAGATTATTCAACATGTAAACAGAATGTAATAAAACATATTAATAGATGAGGGGTCAAATTGATTTTAATTAATGCATAAAAATATATTTGAAAAAATACATCACACTTTTCTGATACACTCAAAAATTTAGGACTGTAAAGAAAAACACCTTCTCAACATGATAAAGGCATTATAAAAAGCCCCCATTTAACATAATCAATGGTGAAAGATTGGTACCTTTCCCCTAAGATCTGGAATAGATAAGGATGACCATTTTATCACTTCTTTTCAACTTTTTACTTAAAGTTCTTGACAGAGCAATTAGGAAAATAAAAGAAATAAAATTTATCCAAATTAGAAAGGAAGAATTAAAATGATCTGTATTTACAAATGTGACAACAATATGTTTACAAAATCCTAAATAATCCGTAAGTAAAGAATCAGAGCTAATAAATGATTCTAGCCAAGTTGCATTATAAACAATCAGCACACAAAAATCAGTTGCATTTATGTACAACTAAAATGAACAATATAAAATTAAAATATAGAAAATAATCCTATTTTCAATAGTAGCCAAAGGAATAAAATACGTAGGAGTAAATTTAACCAATAAAGTGCAAGATTTATACCTTAAAAACTAGAAACATTGTTACTTTCGAATGACATGATTCACTATGTAGAAAGTTCCAAGAAATAAAAAAAAAAATCTTAACAATAACAAGTGAGTGTAGCAAGATTGGAGGATAAATGATAAGCATAAAAATGTATTTTATTTCTGTGTAGTAATAAACACATGAATATGGAAATTACCATATGATTTATAATCACTCAAAATTAAAATAGTTAAGTATAAATCTAATAAAACATGTATAGAAATTTTATGCTGAAATCTATACAATACTGATGAAAGTAAAAAAAAGAGGATCTAAATAAAAGGGAAGATGTAAGGCGTTCATAGATTAGAAGACTCAGTATAGTAAAGATGTCACCTCTCCCCAAATTGGCATGCAGATTAAACACAATTCCTATCATTGCAAGATTTTTACAAATGTACACAATATTTTTCCAAACTTATATGGAAGGCAAAGGTGCTAAAATAACTATTAATACAATAATTTCCAAGAAGAAGAGTAAGAGGAATCATTCTATCTAATACGAAGACTTATTATATAGCTACAATAATCAAAAAATTATATTCATAAAAATCCTATATGAAAATGTTTATAGCAGCTTTATTCATAAGAGTCAAAAATGGGAAACAAATTCCCTTAAATAAACAAATGGTTTTAAAAAGTATGAGATATTCATACCATGGAATGTCCCCCATGTCCTACTCAGTGTTGAAAGAACTTTTACATCATCTGGATGAATCTCAAGAGAATTATTCTGAGTGAAACAAAGCCAGTCCTCAGGCTGCATACTGTACGGTGTTAGATATATATCATTCTTGAAATGACAAAATTATAGATGAAGAACATATTAGTGGTTGTCAGTGGTTAAGGGGGAGGCGAAATGGTAGAGAAGTGTGTGAGGATATGCTAACAAAAGGGTAACTTAGGGATCTATGTGGAGATGAAAGTGTATCTTAACTATTGTCAGTGCCAATGACCTGGTTGTGATATTATTTTAGTATAATTCTGCCAGATGTTAACATTGAGTGAATTTGACTAAAGTATATACACACAGGGATCTCTCTATTATTTCTTACACCTACATGTGAATTGTGATAGTTAATTTTATTTTTCAACTTGTGTGGGTTAAGGGATGCCCAAAAAGTCTGTGGGGATGTTTCTGTTAGAAATTAGATTTTTAATCAGTAAACTGAGTAAAGATGGCCCTCACCGTATGGCACCATCCAATCTACTGAAGGTTTGAATAGAACAAAAAGTTAGAGGAAGTGCAAATCTGTTCCCCACTTGAACTGGGGCGTTCATCTTCTCCTGCCTTTAGACACTGGCATTCCTGGCTCTTGGGCCTTTAGATTTGGACCAGGACCTATATCACTGGCTAGCTCCCTGATACTCAGGGCTTTAGGTTTTGACTGAAATTTACCACTGACTGTCCTGGAACCCCATGCAGATTATGGGGTTCAGCATTCATAATCACAAATGTATTCATATATTATTGGTTCTCCTTATCTGGAGAACACTGACCAATACACAAATCTACATTTATCTTACAATAAAAGGTTTAATTTTCAATAAAGGATGTTTGCTGGTGTCTCATTAATTAAGGTGTGAATAATTAATCAAAGATTGATCATGGAAATAAAATTGGAAGAAAACTAAGGTGTAACTTGTCACAATTAGGCAAAAAGAGTTTTAGGTTTTCTGGGCAGAAAACTAAAGCCTATTTCACAGTTCCAGACATGACAGTTCACAGACTGTTTATAGTTCTTTTGAGTAAGAACTCTACATCACAGCCACAGTAATATACCATGAATATCTCAGGATTTTTCTAGAAGAACTTGGAAGAAGTTATCAGAGTAGTTTTGCACAGAGACAGGAAAAAATTAGTTTCCAGGAATTTTGAAATCCTGACTGACACTAATTCATGATGCCCTGAAAAATCACTGTGGTCCACTAAAGAAGACTTTACTAAAGTCAGGTTTTAAAAAGAGCATAGACGTGAATCTGTATTTCCTCTATCTCTGGGACTAAGTATTGATCTAATGGTTTATTTTCCAAACACAGGGTATATAATGAAAAGTATATACTTAGTAAGTGGCATAATTCCTGCATCGTATCTCTGACCCCAGAAATGGCAGAAAGGGACAAATGAAAACCCAAAGAAATGTCCCTCTCAACAGAGATAATAAAAAAAAAAAAATCTGCATTTATGGGAGTAATTTCAGAGTTTTGCCCTATCATGAAATTCTTGAAAATTGTGGAATTGGTCAATATTGCTAAACACCTATTTAACTTGAATATTTTGCTAGTTCAAAAATCAGCTAAGTTGTGAAGAAATTCTATAGATTATTGAAACCCCTTCATTTGGTGACAGCATTTTGACTAAATGCTATATTTACTAGAGGAAAGAAAGAAGACTCTGGAGACCAGAATGCAGTTATCAACCTGTTTTTTTATTATCAGTATTACCAAGAGGAAAAAAATCAAAAGTAGTTCATTTTCATGTAGTAAGGATGACAGTATGCCTTTATTTATTTGCCTTAAGGACATATCAAGTCTTTTCTCTGTTATATCTTGAATCATGATATTCCAAAGGTATCTTGATTATTGTGATATCCCACACAGCATCATGCAAGTCCATTTCATTGATGAGATTATGCTAATTCCTAGTGAGCAGAAAGTAAAAAAACACTTTAAATGCCCTGCTAAAATACATGTCTGACAGAGAGTCAGAGATAATCCCCAGGGATCTACAGCAGCTTGACACATTAATTAAGTTGCCAAAGCTCCAGTGTTTTGTAGTATGTTGTAATATTACTTCTAAGGTAAGAGAGAAGTTGATGAATCTTGTACTGTACACCGTGAAAAAAGAGGTCCTTTTTGGATTTAGAGGGCAATATATATCACATTTCGAATAACCTGTAAGGCTGCAAGTTTTAAAAGGTGTTTTAAGAAGGAAAAAAAGAAACTTTACCTGATCTAGCTTCACTGATATTTATGCTGCCACATATGCTATGTGATATAATAGACCCAATATTTTCAGACATATAATATGTGGCAGATAGAGATGTTCTATATAGCCTCTGTCAAGCACCCAAAATGCAATTCCAGTGCAAAGAACTAGAATTTTGGATTCATGCCATGCCTGTTTGCATGACAAACTATTTTTATTTGCAAAGCAGCTCTCAACTTGCTACAAAGCTCTTGGAAGAATTAAATACCTGCCTAAGGAACACCAAATGGGTACCCTAAGTAGGTATTATTTGATTCACCAAACCATAGAATTAGACACAATCAACATCATTGCATTGTAGAACAGAAATGATATATATGAGACTGAGCCAAAGCTTTTCCAGGAGGCACCAGTAAACTGCGCAAAAAGGTAACTAAAAATCTCATGGCATATTTTCCTCTTGCCTCAATGCCACTTCCTTATCCCAACCTTATAACAAAGGTGACGGCTCTTGACAGACAGCTTCTCTCTTAGAGCTACCATCTCTGAACTCCGATATCAGTGGCCCTCCTGCAGCATCAGACCTAAGTGTGGTTACAGTTCTTCACCACCACTAGTCCTAGAGTAGGGCACTACTACTTTGGTTCTTTACATTCCACTCACGCTGTTGCAAACTATTAAATACGCTTCAAAATACTTTGAATGTTCTATTTCTTGCCATGATCAGATAGATAAAAGAAGAAGTACTGAATGTTTTCCTGTGAAACTGGGAGTAATAAAATAATTTTACCACAAGTATCAGCCAGTGCAACCATGCAAGATAAGAAACATAAGGTAAAAAAAAAGATTGGTTATGAAAAAAAAATAAAATTGGCATCATTATAGATATGAATAAATATTTACACTATCCAAAAGAATATGCAAATAAATTATTGGATTTAGCAAATTTATTAAACATGAAAACAATATATGAAAATCAGTTGTGTTATGCCAACAATCAAAATTTAAAGGGTATTATGTACCACATCACCAAAAATATCAAATATGAATGAATCTAACAAAGATTGTATAAGATTTTCATGTATTACAATACTGCATATTATTGATTTATATTGAAGAATAATCTCATAAATCATGTATAAACTATACTCATTAATCGTAAAGTCTAATATTGTAAAATTGTCAAATTTACCCAAACAGGTATATAGATTTAATGCATTCCATTCAGAAATATCTTTTTGGAAAAGAAAGCTTTTTTCTAGAAAAACTTCCCTAAACTGTATATGCCAATGCAAAAAACAAAAAAATGCCAAGACATGCTTGATGATGTGACTTATTGTACATAATATGTACATAATATTAAGATTTAATGTAAAGGTAAAGTAATAAAATTGTATTATTTATACTAATATAGGAGAATAGATATAATAAAATTAATCTATCTGTATATACATTTGCACATGTATGTACATGCCCTTATATACATACAAACCCTTGCCTTATGAAAAATGACAGAATGACACTGCAAATCAGTGGAACAAAGACTATTTAATGTATAGCACTGGGAATCTGAATTAGCACATAGAGATAACATACACAAAAATCTATTTGATGTGAATTGCAGTCATGATTAGCAATAATTAAATAATGAAGCTTATAGAAAAAATAATTTAGCAAAATATCTTCATGGTAAAATAAGATGGAAAAGATTTATTTAATAAGACATAAACATTAGTAATCATAAAGGACTATGCTAAAATAATGCACTCTGTCCATCTAAGTTTCTACTAAGAGAAAAGTCATGAAATAGAGGAAGGTGTTTGTACCATACATAGTCTTACCTGGAATATAGAACATGTTTTGAATTATTCATAGACTAAATAATCGAGACCAAGCCCTTTGCTGAAAACAGTAGAAAATTTGGAATGTATATTTATAATTATACATATATATGTATATGCTTTTACATATCTCAAAGATATGTAGGCAATGAGGAATTGTGGGGCCAACATCAGAGAGAAGAAAAAAAAGAAATAAAGGGAGATATGCCAAATATTCGGGCTCATTTTTTTCCTGTAGGTTCACTAGAGACATAGAAAGAAAAAGAAATTCTAGTTTTGAAATTCAAAATACAAAACAAAATCTAAATTAAATTCATTTAATAGGGTTCTGTTGAGGAGAGAATTAGTGAACTTAAAATTTGCCAGAACAAAATTTCAAAACTTTGCACAGAGGAAAACAAGATGAAAAGTTCAGAAAAAAAGTATGGGAGATATGGAATGTATAGTGAAAATGTTCCAGTAAGAGCATAGTGATCATATGACAGAACACATACATAAAAATGCAATTTTTTAATAAAATTCCAGCAGATGTAGCTATATTAATGTGGAGTTGACTTTAAGGGCAAAGGCTATTAAGGATGCAAAGAAATATTCATAATAATATAATAGACAAATGGGACTTAATTAAACTAAAAGCTTCCATACAGCAAAAGAAATGATCAAAAAGGGTGAACACATAGCCTGCAGCATGGGAGAAAATATTTGCAAACTACACATCCTACAGGGGACTGATATCAGGAACTCAAGCAACTCAACAACAACAACAACACAAAAACAAGTAACTCCATTAAACAGTAAACAGTAAACAAACGACATGAATAGACATTTTTCAAAAGAAGGCATACACACGACGAACAAGCATATGAAAAAATGTGCACCATCACTAGTCATCAATGAAATGCAAATTAAACCACAATATGATATTATTAATATATTACACCAGTCAGAAAGGCTATTACTAAAAAGTCAAACAATAACAGATGTTGGTAAGGACGCACAGGGAAAGGAACACTTATATACTGTTGGTGGGAATGTAAATTAGTACAACCTCTATGGAAAAGAGTATGGAGATTTCTCAAAGACCCTAAAAAACATTACCATTAGACCCAGTAATCCCACTACTGCATATTTACCCAAAAGAAAATAAATCATTACGTCAGAAAGACACCTGCACTCATACGTTTGTCGCAGCTCTATTCATAAGAGCAAAGATTTTGAATCAAGTGAAGTGTTCATCAAAGGATGAATGAATAAAGAAAACATAGGGTGTGGGGTATATATACTATGTGTGGGTATATATACTATACACATATACACACAACAGAATACTATTCAGCCATAAAAAGAATGAAATTATGTCTTTTGCAGCAACATGGATGGAACTGGAGGCCATTATCCTAAGTGAAACAATTCAGACAGAGAAAACCAAATACCACATATTCACATATGTGGAAGCTAAATAATGTGTACTCATGGACATAGAATGTGGAATAATAGACGACATTGGAGACTTAGAAGATTTGGAAGATGGGAAGAAATGAGAGATGAGAAATTACTTACTGGATACAATGCACATTATTCAGGTGATGGCTGCACTAAAATCTCAGACTTCACCACTATGTAATATATCCATGTAATAAAACTGCACTTGTACCACCTAAATTTATACATTTTTTCAAAAAAGGTTCAGCTTACCAGGAAGCAATCATAATTTTAAATCAGTATGCAACTAACAGCCTTCCAACAAGACAGTAAAAAAGCAAGCCATAATGTGACAAAAGGTATTTGTAATACATACATTCAACAAAAGCTCTTACCCCAATAAATGATTAACTACTATAAAACAATAACAAAAAATTGGCAATAAAAAATTTGGTCAATATTCGTGAAATAAGCTATTTACAAGAGAAATTATCCACAAAATGAGACACATTTAAAAGAGTACTCCACCTCATTACTAATTACAGAAATAAAGATTTAAAAAGAAATTAACACTACAGTTCCTATCAGAAAAACTAACGACGAACTCTCAAAATACTTCATGGTGGTGAGGATGCAAGGCAGCAGAAACATGGATACTCTGCATGGACAAGTGCAAAATGCTAAAATATATTTTTAATTTAGTGACAACTTATAAATATAATTATTTTTTATTTCAAAGGATAATGGAAGTACAAATGTTTTGGTTACATGAACCACTTTTGTAATGCCCAAGTCAGAGATAAAATTGTGTCCATCACCCAGAGAGTGTTCATTGTACACATTAGGTAAATTTTCATAAGTTCTCTCCTCTCTCTCCTCCCTGCTTGATTTCCATTGAGATTTACTTTCCTCTATGCACATGTGTGCCCATCAGTTAGTTCCAGTTTAATAGTGAGTACATGTGTTATTTGTTTTTCCATTATTTAGATACTTCACTTAGGATAATGGTCTCCAGTTCCATACAATTTCCTGCAAAAGGCATTAAGTCATCCTTCTTCATGGCTGAATAGCTGTATGATGAGAAATAAACCTGGGTGACTCTGAAAGGTCATTTACTTTTCTCTTTTGATACTTTAGCAGAGAGTTGGCTTACCTGGACTGAGAGACCTGGATAACAGGGAGATTGATTTCAATTTGCCTGCCACTTGTGACTATTACCTCACATGGGTCCTTGATATGCTGACCTTGCCATTCAAACTGCATAGTGCCTGAGGATTCCTCGATACAGTTCTTGTTACCTGAAGAAGCTCAGTGTTCCCTATTCCATTTCCAGCTAGTCTTTGAAAGAGCAAGGCTTTCCTGGGCCTGAGAACCCCTCAGTATAGTTCTTGTAACTTAAAAATGTTCAGTGCTCCCTCCTCCATTTCTATCAAACCTGTGAAAAAGCAAGCCTATAAAAAACATTCATAAGGCCTTGGTCGCATGTGCCTGTAGTCCCACATACTCTGGTGTTGAGTCAAGAGGATCGATTCAGCCCAGGAGTTCCAGGCAATAGTGCACCATGGTAGTGCCTGTGAATAATCACTGTACTTCTACCTGGACAACATAGTGAGACCCAGTCTCTAAAACATTTTTTTGTTTAAAAGCAGATGTCATGGGGCACTTTCCACGTTCTCTCTTGCAATGCTTTTGCTACATGCCCAGCCTGCTGGACCCTCTCTGCTCAAATTTTGCCCACAGTGTAAACAGAACATGTAGGCTCTGCTTATACTTCTGAAAAATAAGAGTACACAAGACGATATGTTCTCTACTACTTCTCTGGATGTAAGTTTTCCCCCAATAAATCCTGTTATATCTGCACTGTGTGTGATCAGGGTTTTGTATCTGTGATCCACTTGCCTGACAATTTGGAGAAATCTTATATCCATAATGTTGAGCAAAATAAATCACTCATAAAAAATATATGAACTGGGTGATTCTGTTCACGTGTACTTTGAAACAAGCAAGAAATATTTATAGCATTTGACACTAGGACATTGGTGCCTCTAGAAAGGAGAAAGTAGTGATTGATCATGGGCACGAAGGGAGTTCTAAGAAGCTAATAATGTGCTATATTTTGATCTGTGGTGGTTACATGTGTGGTTGATTCACTCATCAATGCATACATGTTCTGTACACTTTATCTTGGAATCAAATGGTGCTGTTTAAGGTTGAAATATTAAACAATCAGATTTTAAGTATTTTTAGCATACTACACGTGTTGCAGAGACTGTGCTCACTAAATGTTTCCTGAATTCCTCTACTTTTTCCAGCCTGCTTTGTGGTTCATTTGGAAACCTGTGAGCAGACAAGACAGTGAGCAGAATTAGTATGTGCTACTTTTGGGCTGAGGCTCATAAGAACTAGTGTCTCTTTGTATCTTTCTCTTCTGCTGCCATGATGTCCTTGGAGGCCGCATATTCCAGATGGTGTCACTACCAGATGGAAGGAGACTTCCCAACCCCCATCAATCTTTACGTGGTGGGAAATGAACCTGTGCTGCATTAAGCAGCCGAGTTTCTTTTTTTTTAAGAAACCAGAACTAATTACCTTAATACCAAATGTCAACATTACGAACAATAAACAAGTCAATGAAATTTGGTGGTGAAAAGGAGAGGGATAAAAGGATATGTTCTTTTTAAAAGAATATGTTCTTTTATTCTTTTAAAAAAATAAAAATTCTTTTTATTGCTCAGGGTAATAAGTAAAATATGTTAAAAATATAAAACTTTTATATAATTATCTTTTTAAAGCTGCTGTTAGTTCAAAAATACGTCTTTAAAATTATCAGAAGCAACATTCACAAAGGAAAGATTGCTTCTTATGTAAGCTTGGAATATAGCTAGAAAATACACAAGAAAATTTAACATTGGCTGTCTCCACACATAGGATCATGTGAAAGTATTATATGTACAACCCCTAAATAAGAATTAAATTTACAAAATGTTATAACTTATTTCAATAAAAATAAAGCATTCTGTTTAGATGTGAACTTCCCATTTGAGAAATCATTTGCAACGGTTATTAGAGGACATCATTAAATGTGTCTATTTGTCCTTCCCAAATTGTCCTTGAAAATATCAGTGAAATATAGATACAAACACTATCTAATTTATTTTTAAAAGTAACATAGCTGGGCTCAGCAAGTGATAATTCAATTTACCAAATACTCAAGATTCAGTAAGTAAAACTTTATATAATAATTAAACTTTGTTCTATTATTTCCCTCATCATAGCACAAACGCCATATGTAGTCAAAGTTTCTAAAGACTTTGTAGAATTTAACAGGCAAGGGTAGGAATACTTCTTTTTGGGATACTCTCATTTTGTCCAGATAAAAATTTAGTGATAGTATTCATTCTCAGAGTAGAAAAGGATAAATGAGATATAAACAAAATTTTATGAATAACAATGGTTTTGACCTTGCATCAGTGAAGACATAAAATAGACATTTAACGTACGCCTTACTCTGTCAGAGCATGGCCTACCAATTCAACACAGCATTCTCAATTTTTTTCCTTGCCAGAGAATTAAAACTATATTTTATATGCTTTTACCTACCACAAAAATAACCTGAGTAGATCAATGATAAGCTCTTCAATATGCCAGATTTTTCTATTATCCAGTTAGAAAAATATCAGCCAAAATTTTATGTGTTCCTATCAATATTTTCTATAGATAGCTCCTCTTTGGATAATAAAAATTGCACAACTCATAGGGGCACTTTTAATAATGTGTCTTCAAAATGCATCTTTTAATAGTGGAAGCATGCATTAAGGATCGAACATTGTAAAAGTTGGACTATGTATTGTCCTCTTCAACACTCTCCCTGATTTTACATACATTGTATTTTGACTCTAGAAAAGTTAAACCTAAGTCACATTATGATCCAATGATTTAGTTAAACTCATATGAAAGCCACTTCATCCCCTTCATCATTCCAGTTGGCCTTTTCTGACCCTTCTCAACTCTATTACATTTGTCTGATGATGTGGTATTATTTCATAGCTTGATTGAGGGGTTTATTGATTTCAGCCACTGCTCTCTATGATATATAAATAAGTCTGAAAGCAAGAAGGTTTAAATTTGGTAATGAAAGAAAAGCCTCTTTCATGGAATCCACAAGATTTCTTTGATGGTTTATCTGATAGGCTGTCAGAAAAGGGTGTACCCAGGAAAACTCAGCTCCTATGAAAGAAAATGATCCAGACAGTAAACTCCAGAGATACAGCTCTAGGACTTTTATAAATTTTAATGGGGAGCTGAAAGATATTTTGACTGAAATGGTATTTTCATTCCTTTCATATGAAAGTAAACATTTGTGAGAGAAAACTTGGAAGAGATGAACAGTTGACCTTGAACACACACACACACACACAGTCATGCATCATTTATCGAAGAATACGTTCTGAGAAATGTGTCATTAGGTGATTTTGTCATTGTGCAAACATCTTAGAGTATATTATACAAATCATAGAGTATATTATACATCATAGAATATATTATACATCTAGATAGTTATGACCTACTACATGCCTAGGCTATCTGGTATATCTTATTGCTCCTAGGCTACAAACCTGTACAGCATGTCACTATACTAAATACTGCAGGCAACTGTAACACAACAGTTAAGTATCTGTGTATTTAAACTTATTTAAACACAAAAAGATACAATAAAATACATTGAAATATTATATGACTACCATTGTGTGGCATGTGACTCTGTATACGCTTTTCTTATTCACTGAAAGCAGAGCCCGGAACAAAGGCTTGCGTACAGGTAGTTTATTTGGAGGTTGAACACAAGGAGCATGAGTGACAACCATGGGGAGGTAAAAAGAGAAGGGAGGATGCAAAGACAGGAGGCTGTGTTATCCATTTTGCAGCTGCTACATGTGGCTGGTGCTTGATGTGACTGGACTGAGAAGATATATAAAATGTAATTCAGTATTGTTGGCTTTGGAGGCAAAAGTAGAAAGCATTTAGCTCTTGGTTTCTATTCCTTCATTAAATAAAGGTGTCCCCTTGAACTTAATTTTCCGTTTCTTTTTTTTTTTTTTTTTTTTTTGAGATTGAGTCTCACTCTGTTGCCCAGGCTAGAGTGCCGTGGCGTCAGCCTAGCTCACAGCAATCTCAAACTCCTGGGCTCAAGCGATCCTTCTGCCTCAGCCTCCTGAGTAGCTGGGACTACAGGCATGCATCACCATGCCCGGCTCATTTTTTCTATGTATTTTCAGTTGGCCATTAATTTCTTTCTATTTTTAGTAGAGACAGGGTCTCACTCTTGCTCAGGCTGGTTTCGAACTCCTGACCTTGAGTGATCCTCATGCCTCAGCCTCCCAGAGTGCTAGGATTACAGGCGTGAACCACCATGCCCAGCCCGAACTTAATTTTCATGCCTTTTAAATTGCATGTACAAGAGCACTGAGCTGGTTCCCTGGGTGTCCCACATTGCGGGGTCATAGGAGCCTTGGAACAGGAATAAAGATTTATTTGCGTTAGGAAAGAGCTTACCCTGTGATAAACTGATCAAAGCCTGCTTGGCACTGTTGTCCTGCAATAGTGGCTGGAGCAAGAGTTGGGCCAAGAGGATTTTATAAGCGATATTGTCTGTCTGATAGAGTTTTCTACTATAAAATTAAATACAGGTCTTAGTCTACTGATTATCTTTGTTTGATCTTGATTATCTGAAACATCATCTTCATTTACTAATCTGTTGGAGACCTAAAAAACAAACTTTAGATATTTTTATACCTACACTCTCATTAAATTTCTGTATTATTAATATACACTAAGAATTAATTGAATTAACCTAATGACATTTCATATTTAGGCAAGTATTAGTGAGTAGAAAATTTTATAATTATCTGAGGTACCTAAGTGGTAATCTTGGCCTTGGACCCCCTTTTCAACACACAAATCCTGATGGAATATTTAGGAAAAAAATTGACAATGTAATACATGACATTCTAGCAACTATTAATAGTAACTGATAAAACATTAACACACTTTGAGTTGTATCTTTTTTAATCTTTGTAAACACTCTAAGCAATATTATTCTTCATCAATAGAGCACTCCAGGAGTCTAAAGGTAGAATGTACATTTTCCTGGGTCTAAATACAAAGTTTGGAGTGTAAAAATAATTGCTGTTTAAGGTCTTTTCTGGCACAAATACTTGTTGAAGAATTTTGGCAAAAGCCTAACTTTTAAAAAATAAGCTCCTTTGAATCTGAAAAAGATATATGTAGAATGAAATGAGATGTAAACATGAGTTGAGAACTGCATCTAAGTTCATTTTAATGTCACAATCATGATGTTGTCTCTATTAACATTTCAATTTAATCCTCTGTCTTAATAGTGTTTCTTTTTCTCACTCTCTAGTTGTACTCTAGTCATTATATTCTTTGTTAATCTTTTGTTTTAATTGTTGGTTGTTATTTTCATTCTATATTTT
>CAUYRT010031223.1:0-15978 GCA_963574885.1 Lepilemur ruficaudatus
GGCTAGAGTGCCGTGGTGTCAGCCTAGCTCACAGCAACCTCAAACTCCTGGGCTCAAGCGATCCTTCTGCCTCAGCCTCCTGAGTAGCTGGGACTACAGGCGCATGCCACCACGCCTGGCTAATTTTTTCTATTTTTAGTAGAGACGGAGTCTTGCTCTTGCTGGTCTCCAACTCCTGAGCTCAAGCGATCCTCCCGCTTCAGCCTCCCACAGTGCTAGGATTATAGGCGTGAGCCACCTCGCCCAGCCTGTAGTCATAATTCAAATGCTCAAAAGCTACATAGGACGAGTGGCCATGATATGGGACAGATAGGGAACATTTCCCTCACTGCAGAAAGTTCTATTGGACAGCACTGCTCTGGCACAAAACAGTTGCTCAGTCTCCTCGCCTGAAAAATGGGGCAGTTGCTCTATCACAGGGTGTGTGACTATTAAATAGATGGAACACAGCAAGTATTCAGTAAGCAGTGGCACTGTTACAGTTGGCGAACAAGAAGCTGTGCCAGCCCAGCCCTCGGCTGCTTTCGTCTGGCGGCGCCGGCCATCAGGCAGAGCACTGGCCTGGTGGACCTCAGTGCCCTAGTGCTTGTCGTGGTTCCTTGGGTAACTCAGCTCCTTCTTCCTTGGGCCTCAGCATCCTTGTCTGGAAAATACAAGAGTTGGATCTGATGCTCGGGACTGGTTCTGACATTTGAAGAGCCTATTAAGCAAAGGAGCTTTCTATGCTAATTGATTAAAGTCATTTTCTCACTCCATCTCCCCGCAAAAGCCAAATCATGCTAAAATGTAACAGAAAGAAACCAGAGGAAATACTTTTTTCTCATTTTTAGAACTCTTGGAGGAATCTAACCAAGACAAAAATCATTCCCTCTTTCAACATATTGAAGAAGGAAGAAAGAAAGAGCAGGAGAAGGGGAGGGAAAAATACATACATTTACAGGTTGATTCAACCTGTTTCAGCAGGCAGCTGGAGTGCTGGGGCTGGGCACACTCGACCTCGGTATATCTTCCGAACAAAGTGGGAGGGGAGGGCTTCCTGCCATCTTTTGTCATCGGGCAGGCCAAGCCTGGCTAATGGGAACTGTCACCTGGGCCTTTCCAGGTCAGAAACGAAGAACAGCAATTAACTCCTCTAGGAGGCCCGCGGCCCTGCACAAGCCCTGCTAGGCCAGGTAGCTAAATCATTAAAGACACAGTTCTTTTCAGTGATAAATTGTGCAGGGGCGTGAAACCCGCTGCTGGCCATTAATCTGGGCTAATCAGGTTGAAAGCTGGGTTGTTTTATTTAGTAATTAACGGGTTATGTGAAAAACATGATCCATGGCCTGGGGTGAGGCTATAGAGCACTGTCCGGGAGGAAAGAATGGGGACCCGCGGGAATTCTCTGGAGAGCCACTCAGGCCTATGCAATTACAGCCATTGGCAAACGCTGAAAAATGACCCTGGGCTTGTATTGACACCCAGGAAAGAAACATTCCTGCCAACAGCACAGGTGGAGTCCTGAAGGCCGATAATTGCTCTCTCCCCACCGCTCCCTGCGACAGGCTGCCAGGCCAATCCCAAAGTTTCAGGCAGGCACCGTGATGTTGCAGGGGGCACACACTGCTCGCTGGGACACGGGCAGCCTGTGTTTGGAAGTAAGCTGGCTGGAGAGGGTGCCGTTTGCAGAAATGGGGTCCCAAAAGGATGGCGGGGAGGCTGGGAGAGGTGAGTGATTCCCTCTGAACACGTTGAGATTGTGGTGTTCAGAGACAGCCAAGTTGGGATGACCAGCTGGCAACCAGATGGGGGTCGAGAAGCTCAGGAGCTGGGCAAGAGGTCGGGGCTTGAGCTGTGAGCAGGGCGAGCGGCTGCTATGCCGGGGAGGCGGCTGAGATCCTCCAGGACAGTGTGTGTCAGAGTGGAGGCAGGGAGGCCTCACTCAGGGCCCTGGGGGTGGCCAAGCCACAGGCTGGTGCCCATATCCTGCCCAGGGCCTCCCTGTGTGGTCCTGCTGATGCTTTGTCACTTGAGCCACCAGAGATCAAGCCCTGCCGGTTTCACCTCCTAAACTGCCCCCTGGCCTGTGCTCCTGGCCAGGGGCATCACCATCTCTGTTGCAGAGTCGCCTGCTTCTCTTCTTACTAGCTGTGATTTAGTCTCCCCCATGGAGCCAGAGGGATCTTTCTAAATTGCCTAAAACCCCTGGGACACTCAAGAATGATTTAAAGATCAAATCAAAATCAAATCAAAAGCCAGGGTTGACAAAGTCTGGCATGAAGTTAGGCCCTGCCACCCCCATCCCCAGCCTCTACTCGGCCTCTGCTCTCCTCACCCTTGGAGACCCAGCCACACTAACACGACTTGCTTCTTCAAATGTCCCATGCCCATAAATCCACACAGCTGGGCCCTCCTCTCAGCAACCTCTTCTGTCACTCCCCACCACATTAGCTCCTACTTGACCCTCGGTTCTCAGCAGAAATGTCCCCTTTTCTGGGGAAACTTGCCCGACCCCTTGAGCTGGATTTGGAGCCTTCCTGGGGGCTGCAGCCTGTGCTTTTGGGGTGCCGTTGCTCAGTGGCCCTTACTGGCTTGCTTCCATCTCCCTCAAGGTCCGAGAAGAAGAGGACTACATTCACATCATTGTTTGCTGTTGCATTTCCAGCTCCTAAAACGGTTCCTGGCGCATAGTAGATGGTGAGTGAAAGTTGTTGAATGAATGAAAATGAGAAAGTTCATTGAGTCAGAAAGTCTCATGAAGGCTCTTAAATCTCAACCTCATAAATAAGGAAACTGCCCCTGGGGAAGGCCAGTAACCAACTGGGTCCCACAGCAGATTAGCGGCAGGCCAGGGAGGGGCTGTGGATCTCCTCACCCGGCCCGGGGCTCTCCAGCAAACTGCACCTTATTTCCATTCCCATCTGCATCTTTGGGAGATTTATTATTTAAATTCCTTGTGGAAGGCCCTTGACCTTTTGATCAATTTAAGCAATTTCTGCAGATGAGCAGTGTATTCCTGTAAGTGGGAATATCCGACATTTCAGTTTACCATCGATGACTGGAAACAATATAAGGAATTCCTGAGTGTTTACATGATGCCGTGGTATTCCCTGGAGGCAGTTTAGCTGACATGTAAGAGCAAGGGTTTTAGAGTCAGAGAAACCTGGGTTTAAATTCCAGCTCCATCATTTATTAGCTGTATAATTTTAGATTTACTGTACCTGTCTGTGACTTCCTTTTTTCATCTATAAAATGTGCAAATAACAAGCAAGATGCTAATAATGATAGAAGATAATGTTTATGAAAGTGCCAGATACTATGTCAAGTGTTTTATATGTCTTATTTAATCTCTGAATAACATACTATTCGTATTCCCATTTTGTAGATTAAAAAAAAGTGTGGCACAGAAAGGTTTGGTAAACTGTCCACGGTCACACAGTCAGAAAGTGGAAGCTGGATGGGAACAGGGGCCATCTGGCTCGTTTCTAACCACCGTGCTGGCCCACTGTGTTTCCTGTGACGCCAAGGGCGGACCCAGCAGCACCATCTGGCTACTTGGTATGAGCAGTGGCAGCACCAGAAGTGACAGTCAAAGTCACATTTCTGTCAAGGTCAAGGCTCATCATAGGTATTCAGTAAGTGGTACCTTGTGAAACTATTGTTAGGAATCTGCCAAGGACTTTGTTTCCAACTTTTTTTACCCTTTCTGTAAAAGGGATCTGGAAGCCTTTGTAATGAAATCCAGTCAGCAGAAACGACTGGAGCTGCTGCATTGGTGTTGCCATTGGTGTTCCTGTCAAGTTGGACCCAACTGGCTGACACCTCTCTGTGCTCAGCCAGAGCAAGGCCAACAAAAGGTGCACATCTTTAAGGGGTGATAGGTTTCCCTGGAGGAGAAGACAGTAGGAATGTTTCCTCTGGGCATGGCTAGCCTAGGAGGGGTAGGGCACTGCTAGTGGGGTATGCCCTCCACCTGACACCCAGGGCCCAGTCCAGAGACAACAGAGAACCCCAGGGGCTTTCACAGTCCTCTAGGGGCTGCACAGCCACCCCTTGGGTATTTCGATTTGGCACTTCATCTGGTTTGTTGCATGTGACCTAGCCTCAGGCCTGGAAGGAGATGAAACAATATGAGGCCTGGAACGTCTTGTCCTGGCAGCTTTTACCTGAAAGCCAGCCCACGCCAGGACCCCCGGCCCCTCCGAGGCCAGCGTGCATGCAGCAGCTCCAGTCGTTTCTGCTGACTGGATTTCATTGCTCTTTGCACCAAGAAAAAATGCATATGGGAAATCTATGTATACCAGAATGAAAGATATCCAAGATATATTAAATTAAAAAGGTCAAGCTGCAGAACGATGCATGGATTGAAAAGAAATAGGATTTCCCTCATTCAGGCCTGAGCATTGCAGCAACTGATAGCAGATATTGGCCCCTCGCTCTGGCTGATTGACTTCCAGGAGGAACAAGAGGAGAGGTATTGCCCTCTCACGGCAGTGTTTTAGGTAGCAGGGCAGGCTGGTAGGTAACGGAGGAGGGTTTAGATGGAGAGGCTCCTACTGATTAAATTACCCAACTGCCGGCTAGTCCATTCTCAGAGAGGGTCAGTCCCACACCTTGACCAAAGGAAACTCACTGGCCTCAAAAAATGGTTTAGATCATTTTTTGAATGAAGTTCAGGATCTAGAATTGATGGGGATTCTTGAATCTATCAGTTAAAAAAATTCCCTAAGCTCTCAAAAGTTGGCCCAGCATCTCTTATACAGCATGTGACGCCTACAAATCAGGGCAATGCCAAATGATCCTCCCTTTCAGGACGCTCTGAGAGTCTGCCTCAGCGCCTCTTGTTATCCTCAGGTGATGGCCTGGGCCCATCCCCTGCACCTGCTCCCTACCCACCCACAAGGGGAAATCAGGTTTCCTCCCTGCAACCACTGTACCTGGAGAGGTTTCAAATGGTATTGTGTAACCACTTCATTAGCATAAAGAGAATGCCCACTTGTCTGTTAGTATCGCTTCTACCAGAGAAGTTTCTGTGGGCTGATGCAAGTCTACAGATCTGGGCCACGTGACTCTGCAAAGCTCGCCATGGCCATTATCATATTCAATGTTACAACAAACCCATACAGTAGGCCTGTTTGATCCTCCTTTTATAGCTGGGGCAGCTGAGGCAAGCAGAGGGGAAGCAACTCGGCTAAGGCCCCACAGCTCCGCGGTGGCCGTGCTGGGCTTAACTGCAGCTCTCCCAACCCCACATGGAATGTTCCCTCTGGTTCTGCCCGCCCCTTCGTAGCTTCCTTATTCTCTGTGTCTTTGTTCTCGAGCTGCTTCTGTCTTGCCCTTCAAATATCTACTGTCTTTCAACACCACAGGGGAAGAGAAGTCTTATTTTAGGTGAAGAAAGGTAAAAGAAAGTCATGATAGAACAGGCCACCATGAGACGCCCAGGGGAGAAGCAGCAGGAAGCGTGAGCATGAGGCTGTGCGTCCCTCGAAAGCCCAAGTTAGCAAAGCTCACTCTGGGGGTCTGAGGAAGAGTGAAGCAAATGTTCTCCTGATGGCCACGAGCCGGCCACTCTGTCCAAGGCCTAACAGAGGCCTGCTAATGAAGCTGCACAGTGAGGGCACCAAGAGGTGGCCAGGTCTGTGTGGCGGCCGGTGCTTACACCCAGGCCACACAGGAGCTCGAGAGCCCTTCAGCTGTGCTTTGAAGAAAGGCAGGGACGCAGCCAGATCAAGGAGGCAAGGTCATGGACTGCCACCGCCAAGTCAGTCTCATGCATCAGTGTCCTTTATGACAAACTGAGAGATGTGGGGAGGGGGAGGGAGAGAGAGAGAAAGAGAAAGAGAGAGACAGACAGGGAAACCAGATAATCCCTGTTACAGCTAAAATTTGCCCACTGGCCTGGGCCCTCAGCATCTGAGAGAGAGCTGAGGCTGCTGTGTGCATCCCCTCCTTGCTAATTTGGACCCCAGCACTCTACTCTGCAGTCTGGACCCCGGGGTTATGCTGGAGGGAGCCTGGTGCCCACGTGGGCAGAAAGCTGTGTGTGGGATGTAGCCTCTGCCTGGGCCAAGGGGCCCTATTTAGGGACACCACTGAGGACATTCTCGAACACTGTGGCTGACATGGACCCCAAGTGGGACCTATGTCTCCTCTGGAGCATTTCTCAAGTGGCCATGGCCTTGGGCAAGCCAGGGAATGGGAAAAGCATTGGCCCATCCAGCTAAACTTTTTAACTTAAAGCATGTATATGATGGGCAACCTAAGAGTTTGAAGTTTGGGGGAAGGGAATCTTTCACCAGATAAACTCCTCCTGGGCTCAGAATGTAAAGGAAAAGAAGTTTCCAATCCCTTCTTCTTCTAAGCTGGGCTTATTTCAGGGCCTTCATTTCTACATCTGAAGAACAAAGGACTGAAGGAATTTTCAAGTTTCTCCCCTTTTTCAAACTCTTCAAGTCTCTTCTGTGACTCTGTTAAACCCCACACCTTGACTTCCTGTGGCCCCAGATGCAGTAGTTCCAGGGGGACATACCTGAGATTTTATCCAAGAGAGAAGCCTCTGCTCACAGAGGGTTCCCAGCATCAAAAACAGGAAAATCCTCAGGTTTTCTGTGACAGCCGCAGGATGTGTCTGTCCTTACAACCTCCAAATTCAGCTGCACTCAGTTACCTGGTTAATACAATAATTTAGGTTAGAGCTCCCATAATTTTCCTTTAATTCTGCCAACGCTTTGGCTTGGAGCCTCCCCATACATTCCTCCAGGTCTGAAAGTGCCTGTTTTAGGTCCTGGTGCCAGGTTCTACCTGTTCTCCTGATGCTAGCAGCTGAGGGATGTCTTCTTGTAGGGATCTTTAAAAGCCTTAAAAAACACACACGAAGATGCACAGGTAAGCATGTACACACACCCGTACAGATTTGTTCAGCAAAATGTGTTTGTGTGCCCTGTGCTGGGTGCCAGGGAACAGTCCCGTGGGGGTGCAGAAAAGTAAACAGAAAGTGGCTTCAGAGGCTGATAACGTGGACATGCCCTGTGCCTGGATTGTTTGGGCATTTGGCATCACATTTGATCGCAGGAGACACAGGCTGCGGACAGAAAGCACACATCCCGTGTTCGGAGAGCGGGGGTTGGAGGGGAGGTCACAGAGCCCCGGCAACTGACCCCACTGGCCCCTCACTCACTGGTCTGATCACGTGCAGCTCCCTGGGGGCCCCATTGTCTGCACAGATGAGCCGGGGTTCATTTGGGAAACCCGTCCCTGGGAATGGAAAGGGAGATTTCAACCGTGGAGTTGGACTTTTGTGTTAATACAACTGTGTTTTGTTTGGCGGTTTTGTCTTTTTTCAAATAACACCACACAGAGAACCCTAAGAAAGTCCCCAGGCTGCAGCAGACAGACGCATCGTTTCTTTTTATTCCATCAGTCGGGAGGAAAAAAAGTAAAAAGGAGAAAAGAGAAAGAAGAAAGGAAAAGAAGCCCCTAGAGCCCTTCCCGTGTCCTTCAAATCAGCCACGTGGGTTTGCACAATTAAATCTCAATAGCTCCTTCCAGGGCTTTGTGGGTCTGTGACAGACCCATGAGGACAGTCACTCTGGCACTCAGAGTGACTTTCCTCTCCACACGCCGCTGGGTCAGTCCCTCCCCGCCAGCTCCTTCCGGCTGGCACATAGCCACCCTGACTCCTCTTCAGGGGTGGGTCTGTGTTCCCAGCAGCGGGGAGCCCCAGGCCAGGCATGAAGCAGCCCAGGCTCCAGCTGCAAAACCCTGCCCACCTAAAGAGCATGCAGAAGAGGCTGGCTGGTGGCTTCACTTGCCGTTTTTGTGGCTGCAGAGAGCGCATCACAGTGTTAGGTTAGTTTATAGCAGTAGCAAAGAAATTTCATTTTTTAAATTAAGAATCCATCAGGGATTATGTATTTTCAAAATCATCTGTATTTTCTGTTTTAAAAAATCCTAATTTTTCAACTTACCTGATAATAAAATTAAGAGCATGGGACTAGATCAAAGATGAATATCTTAAATTTGAAGCTATAGTATCAAACAGGCCCAGTTACTAAAGAAAGAGAGAATTCCATTCAGTGGAAGGAAAGCAAGGGAACTCTCTGGAGTGGGAAGCCCCTCGCATTCCTCTCCCCACCCCCGCAGCACAGGCTGTCCTTTCCTTGCTCACTCTGCCCCCTTCCACCAACCAATGGCTCCTTGCTCAGGATCTCTCAAATCCCACTGTCTCCACAGGACCGTTTCTTGATTCTGTCCCGACCCCTCTGATAGTAACATCGGCCTTGTCTGTGTCTGTCTGTAGTGTTTTTCATACCTTATCTCCTGACATAGGCGTTTTGTGTCTCACACACCCACTTGCTCCTTGAAGTCAGGGAGGGAGTCTGCTGTACCCTGCCTTCCTCCACTACTACCAGCCTATGAGTGCAATTCACTGAGCTGAACTGCAGGGGATAGGACGTGAGGCTGAGTCTCCAGGCAGGCTGAGCCCGGCTAGCTGCCACCAGGCCATGGCCATGCTGGCTGGAAGGTTCCTCTATCACTTTGCTCAACAAACATGTGTTAATCACATGAATCTCTTCAATGAGAAAGAACTCATTTGGTCTTAAAATTGTATATGGGGGGGCGCTGGGGAGACATGGGGTGTGAGCATGCAGATCTCAAATTTGCATTCCACCTGGGCCATTTATTCATTTTGGCATGTCACTTTACCTCTTTGATACTATTTCCTCATCTGTAAATGGGAATAATAATAACACGCTGTCTTCTGTCCTGAATGATTGTGAAGTCTGAATATCTGTGAAGAGCTCTTTGTAAAGTGTAGATATAAGTGACTGCCAAGTACAGCACACTGGACAGGGAAGTGTCACTCCTTAAGCCATTACTGTCAATAGTTAGAAACTAATTTGACAATGAACAGAGTAAGACTGATCTTTTTAAAAGTATATATAATTATGGTCTTCTTGGTGCTGGAAGCGGGGATGGGGCTCCATGGGGAAGGTGGGAGGGACAGTCAGGAAGGGAGCTGTGCAGGTCTGAACATGAAATGGTGACCGGTTTTACTGGAGCCAAGAGGACATGGTGCAGGGGATGTGTGTGAGGGCAGTTTAGACATGAAGGGTGGGCTGTACTGTAGAGGCCTCACGTGCACATGAGTGGAGCCCTTGAAGCTTTTGAGCAAAGGAGTGAGGCATTGAGAGCTCTGCTTGAGCATAGGACGTGTGGCAGGACATGTGAGATTGGGAAGGGAGGCACTGGAGCCAGAGCAACTCCTCAGCAGGTGACTGCAGGAAGGAGCCTTTGCAGGTGACTGCCTGGGGTGGGGGGTGAGGGACAGAGATGGAGCAGCCCCCATAATGCCAAGGCTGGATCACGCATCTCGTCGCCACCCCAGGGCACCCCCTTTGGTGTGTGCATTGCAGCTGCCTGCTGTTTGTCTCCCAGGCTGGACTGTACATTCCTTGAGGCAGCCACATTATATCCCCAACTTCTGGTCCAATATGTATAGGTGTCAAATGAATGAGAGTGACTCAAATTTATGCAGCACCTTTGGGGGCAAAAAACCCTCAGTAAAAGCTATGGCTCCTTGTTTGAGAGGGAGCTAAATTTTGGATAATGTGGCCCCTGGATCTTCTCCATCTCAGGGTGGATGCAGCTCTGGGAGGTTTCCCGGCTCTGCCTTGGCTCTTCCCAAGTAATGCGGCCCAATGGGAACATTAGATCATCTGGATTCCCATCCTTCTCATCGCTGACAGGCATTAAGGCCAAATTTGTAGAGACCCCAAGGATATAACACTTATCATCTCATTTAATTCTACTTCATTGTTATGGCAATCCTTTGAGTAAAGTGTTATAATCCCATTTTTTTCAGAGGTTTTAAAGCTGAAGCTCAAAAAAGTTTAGTAACTTTCCCAAGGCCACACAACAAGACAATGATGGACCCAAGTCCATCAATGTGAGCTCCTTAAGAATGGGACTGTGTTGTGTTCACTATTCTATCCCTCATATCTTGCCCGCACTGTGCAATTTTGAGTGTTTGTCGAATGCATAAATGAAACAAGATTTTTTCTGACTCCGAAGCTCAAATGTATGCTAAGCCTCCGTTGCCTCATCTGAAAAATTGAAATAATATGAACAGGCTTGTTCATATTATTGAAATACTATGAACAGGCTTGGTGTGAGGTTAAAATGGGTCTTGGCAATATGTTTGGGAAACCTAGGGGTGTGTAAGCTACCTTCCTTCCAAAATTCCCCAAAACCCAGATTGCAGACAATACTTGCAGAAATCCTTTTGAAGAGGTGTGGTCTTCAGGGCTCAGGTCACTTCCCAGTAGGGCTTATTTGTAAGCCAGATCTGATACTTAAAACCAGCATCGTCACCTGCCACCAGGCAAACGAGCAAACCTTCCATACAAAGCTGAACAAACTCCCTTTATTTCTAATGCATCTGAAACCCGCTCGCTAGTCGGGCCTCCACCCTCTCCTAACCACACCTCCCAGCTCTCTCTACCCGCTCCCCAGTTTCTAACCCTTTGTCCAGAAACTCGGACGAAGTGGGAGGAAGTGAAAGGTTAACTTGCAAGGGGATGTCTTTGTTGCCAGCCTGAGTTAGTGGCGGGGTTGCTGTCTCAGCCGCTGCTGCTAAAGTTTCAGGGGCTGTGGCCACACAGAGCAGGCCTTGTTCTTCCATGCAAGTGCTAGTCTCAGTTTTGTTCCAGGGAAGTGGAGGCTTCAGCTGTGCTTTTGTGGCCAAAGGAACCTCCTGGACAATAGGGCCACCCTCCTCCAAAGCGCTTGCTCCACTCTGGAGGGAAAGCCGAGGCTCACAAACTGCATGGCTGCCAGCACTTGTCAGCACCGTGGAAAGTTCCATGAGGGCCTAGGAGAAAGGGAGGGTTCCAGCTTCTGCTGCACCAGGCTCCTCACAGGCCAAGCCACACCCTGAGAGAAGGCTGCCGCTAGTCCTCACCTGGTAGGACAAACATCAGCCATACCCACCTGGGGACAAGATGGGAGACCTAGACCTGGCTGAACTGTCTCATTCAGAAGCTTTTTCTGCCTGATGCAGCTAAAACTGTTCTTTGTCTATAGCACCAAGACTCTTTTATTAACAAACACAGAGAGTTCAATGGGGGAAAGTCGGGTGAAAATGTTACTAAGCATTTACCTAATGCCAGGTGCTGTGGGAGTTATTAATAATAATTAATATTTATTAAGCACTCACTATGTCCCAGGCATTGTGTTAAGCACTTTATATGTATTATTTTGTCCTATGTTCATAACAGTCTTACAAGGAAGGTAGGAACGTTATCATCCTTATTTACAGATGAGAATGCTGAGGGTCAGAGAGGCTAAGGGACTGGCCTAAGATCACACAAGATACAAGTGGCGAAGCTGGGATTTAAATGTTGGAATTGAATCCATGTCCATGCAACATAGAAGCCCTTATTTCTTCTTTACTGAAATATAACATAGAATATACCGCACATATTTAAAGAGTACAATTGACAAGTTTCGGCAGATGCAAAACCGTCACCACAATCAAGGTAATAAACACACCTATCACCCTAAAAGTTCCCTGTGTCCCTGTAATACCACAATTTTGCATCCAGGTAACCACAGATCTACTATCACTATATATTAGTCTGAAATTCCTAGAATGTTTGGTTCCTGGAATGTTTGGTTTGGTTCCTAGAATCACACAATATGTACTTTTTTTTTCTCCATAAATCTGACTTCTTCCACTGGGCACAATCATTTTGAGATTCACCAGTGTTGTTGCATGTGTCACTGGTCCATTTCTTTGGATAGCTGAGTAGTATTCCATTGCACGGATATACCAGTTTGCTTATCCTTTTCTCTGTTGGTGGACATTTGGGTTATGTCCAGTTTTTAACTGTGGCAAATAAAGCTGCTATGAACATTTGTGTATAAATATTTGTTGTAGACACATGCTTTCATTTTTCTTGAGTAGATACTTAGGAATGGAATGGCTGAATCATATGACAGTTGTGTGTTTAACCTTTTATAAAACTGCCAACTGTTTTCCAAAGTGGTCACACCACTTTACACTTCAACCAAGAGTGCATGGAGATTCCTGCTGCTCCACATCCTTGTCAATACTTAGTATGGTCAGTCTGTTATTCTAGCCATTCCAATAGGTGCATAATGGTAACTCATCTTTTCAGGTGCTTATTTGTCACTGTGTATCTTCTTTGGCAAAATGTCTATTCAAATCTATTGCCCATGTGTTTTAATTGGGTTGTTTGATTTGTTATGATTGAGTTTTGAGAGTTCTTTATATATTCTGAATATAAGTCCTTTGTCAGATAAAATAATTTGCAAATATTGTCTTCTGGTCTGTGGCTTGCCTATTAATTCTCTTAATAGTGTCCTTTAAATGGGAGAAGTTTTTAATTTTGATGACATCCATTTTATCAATCTGTCCTATCATAGTTGCTGCCTTAGTTGTCACAGCTAAAAAATGTTTGCCTAACCCAAGGTTGCAAAGTTTTTTTCCTGTTTTCTTTTTAAATATTGTAGTTACAGTTTTCTCATTTAGGTCTCTGATGCATTCTGTGTTAAGCTGCGGTGCTATGGTGAATCGAAGTTCACTGCGATATGGACGTCCACTTGTGTCAGCACCATTTGTTGAAAAACTATCCTTTCTTCACCGTTCTTCACCTTTGCAATTTAGTCACAAATCAGCTCTCCACACGTGTAGATCTAATTCTGTATTCTCTGTTCTATTCTATTGATCCATTTGTCTGTCTTTATGTCAAATCATACTTTCCTGATTCCTCTAGCTTAATAATAAGTCTTGATATCAGTAGTGGTAATTTAGTTCTAGTTCGTTCTTTTGCAAAGTTTGTTTCCTTGTTTTTACTTCCTCGGTCCTTTGTATTATCCTATGAATTTTAGAATTAGTTTGTTAATTTCTGCTAAAAAAATCACGCTGAATATTGATGACACTCATATCCTTACATTCTATCATATTTAACGCTTATGACAAAACAATGATTTTCACATTATCATTTTTTTAAAACGAAGAAACCGAGGCTCATACAGGTTCCAGAATCTCATTAGTGACAGAGCAAAAACTTGAATCAAAGTTGGCTATAATTTTTGCAACTACTGTATCACAGTGCTCAAAGGAGCTAGCTGGGTCATAAATGATGTCCCAGCCTTCAGCTGGGATTTCCCACTGGTACAGTTTTGGGTTGTATTCAACACTTGAAGCCATCATTTGGTGTTCATTTGATTGCAAAATAGACCTTCAAAAACATTTCCCTCATGCTATCTCTCTCTGGCCCTCTTTCATCCTCATTTCTTCAATGAAGGGGAAAAACACACACATCTATGTGTACAGTCCCTCCCCTGCAAGTCTTGCTAAGCACTGTCACAACAGGAACTTACTCAGCTAACTTGTTCATGAATGCTCAACTATTCATCTCCTTGAAAAGCATGTCACTCTCCTGCTCAAAATCAATGATTTCCCAGTGCTTTTAAAATTAAGTTGACTCGTGGAGTCATGCACGTTTAGAACAGAAGGGGAGACCCTAGAGATTATGTACAGCAAACAGTGCAGAAACAATGTTCAACCCTCTCATTTCAGATGTGAGAATTAATTACCAAGGAGAGGAAATGACTTCAATGCAAGGAATCTGTAACCCCACTTCCATTAGGAATTCTAGTCTTGATTTTGTTTGGTTTCGAGCTTTATGAAAGGATTTTGAATCCAATCCCAGGCTGATGTTTTTTCCTCTAAAAATGTAGAAGACTCACCCTGACATTCAAGGCTCTCCCCAATTGCATTCCAGCCCATTCCCTGTCCTTTCAACATATTCCAGCAACTAGTGGCCACATCAGCAGGCCCTTCCTGGCCTCTGTGCCTTGCCTTCCCTTTTTTCTCTGCATCTATTTCTTCCTGAAATACCACCACTCCCATGTTTGAGGCTGATCTCAAATGCCACCTCATCCACAAAACTGTCTCTGATTCCTCCAGCTGCATGTGTGGGTTCTCCACCCACCACTCAAGTTCTCATCATCTTGGGTCTGAGACGAAAAGCACACCGGATGGGATTAACAGCAGATTGGTGACCACGGAAGAGGAGCTTAGTGATTGTGATGACAGAGCAACAGAAACACAAAATGAAAGTCAAAATGAAACCCAAAGAGAAGATAAACCTGGGGGAAAAAATGGAACAGACCAGGAGTGAGCTATGGGATAACCTCAAGTGGCTATGTATACAAATAACTGGGGTCACAGAGGAGGAGAGGGTGCACAGAAAAATATTTAAAAAATAATGGCTAAAGCTTTTTATGTTTGATAAAAACTATGTATCTCCAGATCCAAAAAGGTTAGCAACAGCTCCCCCAACTCGAGAAACATGAAGAAAAGTACAATAAAGATTATCTTAATCAAATTTCTTCAAACCAGTGGTAAAAAGAAAAAGATTTCAAGCAGTTAGAGAAAAAGAGACACAATGGGATAAAGCATAGAATTGTAGCAGACTTAACATTAAAAACCATGCAAGTTAGAAGACAGTGGAGTAGCATTTTTCAAGTTCTGAAAAATAAAACGAACTTAGAATTCTATACCTACAAAAAATCTTTAAAAATTAAAGGTAAAATAAAGATTTCTTCAGACACACACCAGCTGCAAGAGCTCAGCAGCAGCAGGTCTGCGCCGTAAGGAATATTAAGGGAAATTCCATAGGCAGAAGGAAATGGTATCAGATGGAAATCTGAATCTACGGAAAGGAACAGAGGGCACCAGGGGTGGGAACTATTAATACATGGGTAAGTGTATGAGCTTTTTTCTTATTATGTGTTTAAAAGATAACTAAAAATAAAATTTCTTATTTAAAGCAAAAATAATAATGTATTGGGAAATTTTATAACCTATAGAAGTAAAAGGTATGACAACAACAGCACAAAGATTGAGAGAGGAGAGATGAAAGTGTATTGTTATAAGTTTCCATATGTGAAGTATAATATTATTTGAGCTAAAGATATGCACCATAAACCCAAAGCTAACATTAAAAACCAAAACAAAGCGGTATTGCTAATATGCCAATAAGGGAGATTAAAGGGAATGGTAAATTATACTTAATTCAAAAGAGGGAAGAAAAGTAGGAAAAAGGAACAAAACCTCAAACAATTAGAAATATCAGTAGATTTAAAATAATAAGATGGAAGATTTAATCAATAATCACATTAAGTGGAAAATGGTCTAAACTGAATTCAAAGGCAATGTGTAAAGCAAATATCATAGACTTTTAACAATTGGTAAGACTGGGTGAAAAGTATATGGGAGTTGTTACTTTTCTTGTAATGTTTCCTTAACTTTGAAATTATTTTAAAAATGAAAATTTAAAAATATAATCTTTGTAATTATAATATTTTATTTATTTATTTTTTGAGACAGGTCTGGCTCTGTTTCCCTGGCTAGACTATAGTAGTGTCATCATAGTTCACTGCAACCTCAAACTCCTGGGCTCAAGCAATCCTCCTGCCTCAGCCTCCCAAGTAGCTGGGACCACAGGTGTAGCCACTGCACCTAGTTAATTTTTCTATTTTTGCTGGAGACCAGGTCTCGCTCTTGCTCAGGCTGGTCTCAAACTCCTGACCTCAAGCGATCCTCCCATCTTGGCCTCCCAGAGTGTTAGGATTACAGGCATGCGTGCGCCACTGTGCTCAGCACTTCGTAATTATTTTTTTAAAAAGCAATAAATATTGTTGTAAAAAACTCTTACATCTCTCTCTCTCTTTTTTTTTTTTTTTTTTTTTAGACAGATTCTAACTTTGTTGCCTGGGATAGAGTGTGTACCGTTGTGTCAGCCTAGCACACAGCAACCTCAGACTCCTGGGCTCAAGAAATCCTTCTGCCTCAGCCTCCCAAGTAGCTGGGACAACAGGCATGCACCACCATGCCCAGCTCATTTTTTCTATATATATCTTAAGTTGGCCAATTAATTTCTTTCTATTTATAGTAGAGAC
>CAUYRT010031224.1:0-50318 GCA_963574885.1 Lepilemur ruficaudatus
AATGCCTCTCAATGTGTTCTTATTGCTTAACATTGCTTTAGCTATTCGGGGTCTTTTTCTGGTTCCATATGAAGCATAGAACTATTTTTCCTAGATTTGCAAAAAATTATGGTGGTTGGAGGGGATGGGTATATATATATACATAATGAGTGTGATGTGCACTGTCTGGGAGATGGACATGCTTGAAGCTCTGACTGGGTGGGGGGCAAAGGCAATATATGTAGCCTAAACATTTGTCCCCCCATAATATGCTGAAATAAAAAAAAAATTATGGTGGTATTTTAATGGGAATTGCATTGAATCTGCAGATCACTTTGGGTAATGTAGACATTTTAACAATGTTGATTCTGCCAATCCATGAGCATCATATGTTTTTCAATCTGTTTATGTCCTTTGCAATTTCCTTCCTCTGTATTTCATAGTTCTCCTTATAGAGGACTTTCACCTTCTTAGTTAAATATATTCCTAGGTATTTAAATATTTTCTTGTTGCTATTGTAAAAGATATTGAGTCTTTGATTTGATTCTCAGCTTGACTGTTGTTGATTTACACAAACGTTACTGATTTATGTACATTGATTTTGTAACTTTGCTGAATTTGTTTATCAATTCCAGGCATTTCTTGGCAGAGTCTTTGGGATTTTCTAGATATAAGATCATATCATCAGCAAAAGGCAATAGTTTGAACTCTTCTTTCCCCATTTGGATACCCTTCAGTTTCTTCTCTTATCTGATTGCTCTGGCTAAGACTTCCAGCACTATGTTGAGTAGCAGTAGTGATAATGGGCAACCTTGTCTGGTTCCATTTCTAAGCAATACCTCACTTAGAAGAGTGGTCTCCAGTTCCATCCAGGTTGTTTCAAAGTGTAATAGTTCACCATTTTTATGGCTCAGCGGTATTCCATGGTATACATATTCAGCATTTTGTTAATTGTATTGATATTTTAATGTCAATAATTTTAACCTGTGAACATGGTATATCTTTTCATTACTTGTGTTTTCTTCAATTTTATTCACCAATGTCTTAAGTTTTCACTGTATAGATCTTTCACCTCCCTGATTAAATTTATTTCTAAGTATTTTATTTTTGTATGCTTTTATAAATGGGATTTTATAAAAAAAATTTTTGGATATTTCATTGTTAGTATGTAAAAATACAACCAAATTTTGTCTTTTGATTTTACATCCTGAAACTTTGCTGAATTTATTAGTTCTCATTTTTTAAGTGAATTCTTTAGGGTTTTCTATATTTAAAATTATACCTGCAAACAGAGACTATATAAATTCTTCCTTTATTGTTTGGATGCTTTTTTTTTTCTTTTTCTTGCTCAATTTCTCTGGCTAGTACTTCCAGTATTGTGTTCAATAAAAGTGGTTAGAGAGAGTGCTTAGAGAGCAATTGTCTAATCGCTGATTTTAGAGGAAATGCTTTCAGCTTTTCACTATACTTAGATATGATGTTAGCTGTGAGCTTGTCATATTAGACCTCTATTGTGTTGAGATACATTTCTTCTATACCTAATTTGTTGAATTTTTATCCTGAAAGCCTGTTGAATTTTGTTATAGATTATTTGTTTGAATTAAGACTCAGAATCAAGTCACACTTGTGACTGGTTAATAAGTTTCATGCTTCTTTTATATTATAACTTCTCATTCTAGCTCTTTTTTTATATATTTGCAATTCATCTATTTAAAATAATTTTTAATTTAAATGTCTAGTTCATTATGTACTAAAGCTTTCTAAAGTAGTTTCTTGCTATAAAAGTGTGTTATTGTTAAGATTTTAGATGAAGGTGAGATTATATATCAGACAATAAAGGGATTAGATGGTAACAATAAAATATATATATTTCAAACTTCTTTCTCATCTACTTGTTTATTTGACGAGATGTTTTAAGTGTTCTTCATAAATATTATGTGATCAATATTTGACAAAATACCAATAATTACTTAGGCCTATTCTGTGGCTAAAGTAGCATGGTCTAAACCGGCAGTCACCAATCTTTTTGGCACCAAGGATCAGTTTCATGGAGACAATTTTTCCACAGATGGGGTGACGGATGGTTTGGGGATGAATCAAGCTCATTGCATTCATTGTGTAGTCAAACATCTCTGCTAATGATAATCTGTATTTGCAGCCACTCCCTAACACTAGCATCAACACCTCAGCTCCATCTCAGATCATCAGGCATTAGATTCTCATAAGGAGCACGTAACCTAGATCTTTCACATGCACAGTTTACAGTAAGGTTTATGCTCCTATGAGAATATAATCCTACCACCAGTCTTACAGGAAGTGGAGCTTACTCAGTGATGTGAAGGATGGGGATCAGCTATAAATACAGATGAAGCTTCACTGACTCCACCAGTGCTCACCTCCTGCTGTGTGGCCCACTTCTTATTAGGCTATGGACTGCTACCAGTCGGAGGCCCAGGGATTGGGGAACACAGGTCTAAACTAACCATTAAATTAAGAGTATTTAGTATTAGTATAACTATTAGTCCTGGAACAGATGATTTCACACCTGAATTTTACCGGACCTACAAAGAAGAACTGGTGCCTATCCTGCAGAAATTATTCCACAACATTGAGAAGGAAGGAATCCTCCCCAAAACGTTTTAGGAAGCCAACACCACTCTGATACCAAAATCAGGCAACGACGCAACAAAAAAAGAAAACTATGGACCAATATCCCTTACAAATAGAGATGTAAAAATTGTCAAGAAAATCCTAGCAAACCAAATTTGGGTGCTTATCAAAAATATAATCCATCACCACCAAATAGGCTTCATCCCAGAGATTCAGGGATGGTTCAACATACACAGATCCATAAATGTAATTCACCACATAAATAGCAGCAAAAAACAAAGACTATATGATCCTCCCAATAGATGCAGAAAAAGCATTTGATAAAATTCAGCACCCCTTTATGATAAGAATGCTTAATAAAATAGGCATAGATGAGCCTTACCTAAAAATTATGTAAGCTATATATGACAAACACACAGCCACCATCATACTCAACAGTAAAAATTGAAAGCATTCCCACTTAGAACTAGAACCAGACAAGATTGCCCTCTATCACTGCTTCTATTCAACATAGTGCTGGAAGTCTTAGCCAGAACAATCAGACAAGAGAAGGAAATCAAGGGCACCCAGATGGGTGCAGAAGAAATCAAACTATCTCTCTTTTCTGTTGATATAATCTTATATCTAGAAATCTCCAAAGATTCTGCCACGAGACTGCTGGAATTGATAAATTCAACAAAGTCTCAGGTTATAAAATCAATGTACACAAATCAACAGCATCCCTATATGCCAACAGCAGTCAAACTAAGAACCAAATCACAATAGCAACAAAGAATGTAAAATATAGAAATATATTTAACTAATGAGGTAAAATACTTCCACAGGGAGAACTACGAAACACTGAGGAAGGAAATAACAGAGAACATAAACAGGTGGAGAACCATACCATGTTCATGGATTGGCAGAATCAACATTGTTAAAATGTCTAAAGTACCCAAAGTGATCTACAGATTCAAGACAATCCCTATTAAAATACCAACATCATTTTTCACAGATCTAGAAAAAATAACTTTATGCTTCATATGGAACCATAGAAGACCCTGTATAGCAAAGGCACTCTTAAGCAAAAAGAACAAATTGGGAAGCATCCATTTACCAGACTTCAAGCTATCCTGAAAGGCTATAACTACTAACTAAAACAGTATGTTACTAGCACAATAGGAGAGGCATAGACCAATGAAACAGAACTGAGAGCCCAGATATAAAACCATCCTCATATAGCCATCTCAACTTTGACAAACCAGACAAAAGCATACATTGAGGAAAAGAAACCTTATTAAATAAATGGAACTGGGAAAATTTGATAGCCACATGTAGAAGCTGAAACAGGATCTTCACCTCTCACAAAAGTCAACTCATGGTGGATAATAGACTTAAATCTAATGCATGAAACTATAAAAATTCTGGAAGAAACTGTTAGGAAACCTCTTGTAAACATTGGCCTAGGCAAAGAATTTATGAAGACCCCAAAGGTAATCACAGCAACAATAAAAATAAATAAATGAGTCCTGATCAAATTAAAAAGCTTCTGAACAGATGAGAAAACTATCCTCAGAGCAGACAGACAACTTACAGAATGGGAGAAAATAACATGCTACACACCCAATAAACTGATAACTAGAATCTATATACAACTCAGGAAAATCAGCAAGAAAAAAATCAAACAACCACATTAAAAAGTGGACAAATGACATGAACAGAAACTTTTCAAAAGAAGTTAGACAAATGGACAACAAATATATATATATATATATATATATAAATGCTCAGCATCTCTAATCATTAGGGAAATGCAAATCAAAACGACAATGAGATATCACTTAACTCCAGTGAGAATGGCTTTTATCAAAAATTCCCAAAATAATGTTGGCGTGGACGTGGAGAGATAGAAACACTCATACACTGCTGGTGGGACTGCAAACTAGTACAATCTCTTTGGAAAGTAACACTGAGATATCTAAAAGAGCTACAAGTAGCTACCATTTGATCCCAGCAATCTCATTGCTGTGCATCCACCAAAAGGAAAAAAAAAAAAGACATTGTACAAGAAAGACAGCTGCATTTGAATGTTTATAGTAGTATAATTCACAATTGCAAAGATGTGGAAACAACCCAAGTGCCCGTAATACTTGAGTGGATGAATAAAATGTGGTATATGTACACCATGGAATTCTACTCAGTCACAAAAAACAATGATGATCTAGCACCTTTCGTATTATCCTGGATAGATCTGGAGTCCATTCTACTAAATGAAGTATCACAAGAATGAAAAAACCAGCACCATATGTATTCATTGTAAAATTGACATTAACTGTTCAACACTTATATGCACATTTAATAGTAACAGCGGCAGGTCAGGGGGATGAGTATATTCACAGCTAATGGGTGCAATGCGCACCATCTGCACTTTGGACACGCTTGAAGCTCTGACTCAAGTGGGGCAAAGGCAATATATGTAATCTAAGCATTTGTACCCCAGTAATATGCTTAAATAAAAAAATAAATAATAAAAAGATTGCTTTTGGAAATCTCATTACTGACACCAACAGTGGTTACATAAGTAAAGCCTCAGTCTCATGGTATGATTTATTATGAGTCCAATTACATTTGTTCAAGGATTTGCCAGATGGAATTTTTGTAAATTTCCAAATTGCGATTTATTCAGAAAATGATAACTGTGACACATTTCAAAAGAATTAGCCATATTTTTTGTTTCTGTCAGTACAAGGTTCTATTTATTGATTTTCTTATTCTTAAAAAAATGTTAACTTCAGATTTTTGCTGGTTTTAACTAGTAATTATCCATCTCTTAACAATAACTGAATTTTAAATTGACACATTATGTTATAAACATAATCAAGAAATAGTTAAGAAAACCTGAACCCATCGTATGAAATGAATTTTAAATATTCCTATGCAGTTATTATAAATCTGTGGGTATAGATAGACATTAGGAATTGCTAATTTATTCCAATGTGTAGCTGATTAAAACAACATGACTAATTGTAATTACTGTCTTTTTAGGTTATTTTTTCCTAACATCATTTTTCATCGTAATCCAGAGACAGGGATGAATTGCCATTCCTGTGAACTAAAAAGGTAAAGTGAAGTCCTGACCTTCTTTAACTAACAGAGTTTCTGAATTGTATAACATATTCTATAGAATATAGAGTGCTGAGATAGATGGTCTACATGTTTCTTCAGTCACCTGCTTTGTCTCCAATAGTCATGCTTTCTCAGCTTACGGTGGCTGCAGAGTAGCTTTGGCCTAATTCTGGTCAGATCCTCTTCTTTCATCTTCTGGCTTTACCCTGTTTGCTTCTATAACTTTTGCAGTCCATGCCAGGACACACTAGATTTGTCACATTCCTGAATTAGTGCAAATATAGTTATTACAAAGGTATACTATGTGTATGTTATTTGACAAGCATTGGGACTACCACACATTCGTCCGACACAGGTCTCAACCTAGACCCACTGTTTGTAGCACACATTTTCCTTCAGGAAAACAAAAGCAGGCGGAATTCCTCTGACTCCATCAAAGCCCCCACATCACAGTGTTTAGTAACTGTAGCCACACTATATTGCTGCATCAGCAATGACAAGGCTTGTGTATTTTATCATTACATGGTTAGTGACTTGCACAGTATATGGATTAGAGCAGATCTGAACAAATGTTTGTAAAATGATTTCACAAATAAAGTGAAATAGCATAACCACTAATCTCAAATTGTTTACATTCTAGAGTTGACAGACAAGAAAAAATCGCTAACAATGTTGACCACTGATGGAAATATGCATGGGTGGGAGTACAAAGCAAGGGTGCCAAACTCAGCCTCAGGGACATGGAGAAAGCTTCTCAGAGGAGGTAAGACATTAGTTGAAATTTGAAGAATGAATATGACTTATTCAGGCTGAGAAAATAGAAAAGAGTTTCCAGGTAGAAGGATTGATACCTGCAAAGGCATGGAAGCTGAGAGACCATGGATAGTGGAGGAATAAGAGAATTTGAAACATGTATTTTTGTGCCATAGTGAAGAGTTTGAATGTAACCTTCTAATGAGGCGGGGGGATTACAGCGTTATTTTTAGTTGAAGAATGACATCATCAGATTTTATGTTAATTAGTTTAATTAAATATATTTAGCCAGCAAGGTAGAAGCCTAAGGAAGATAAATGAGGAAGGGACAATCACATTCTAAGCAGGTATCATAGGCCAAGTGGGAAACAAACAGTGGCACAGGGAATCAATAGTAGCAGAAGGTTTCAAGATATTAAAATGAAAGAATTGATATTAATCTGTAATTAGATGGACAATAACTGCAAGCAGGAAGAACTACATACTCCTGATATTTGTGGAGCCTGGGTCAAAAGTACAAAGGGAGGACTGTCTATCTTATTTCTAAATATCCAAAAGTTTTAAATCAAGGTACAAAATTACTAGATACAATATATCTAGCATCTTTCCTTGGAAATATATTTTCATAATGACCTGTAAGACCAGGTTTAAGATTGAAATTCTTGTAGTCTTTGGAGATTCATGCTGGAACCTGACAACTCAAAGTGATCTCCTCCTACCTTTGACTCCATTCAGTGTAGGGAAAGCCCTCCAGCATTCACTTGTATACATCCAAGCTTTATCCAATGTCCCTTCTCTAGAAAAAGATCCTTTTGTGGTATTGCTTGGGCCTCTGAAGGACAGCATTGGGAAGGTACAATTCCTGAAAGCAGATTAACGGCCAAATGAGCAGAGGTTTTGTGATTCTTGGTACTCAAAACATAGTCTATAAGAGGACTGCCATCTCCATCGGGCTATATACCTTGACCCTGCAGACCTCTTGCCCTGACCTTGCTTGTACTATGGAAAGGTTTTTGAACTGATCTAAATGCCATGTTTTAATATAAATAGCTTATTACACAGATTTCAAAGAGCATTACACGGATTTCAAAAATTACATTTTTCTCTTTCTGATTAGTTTTTCATTGTCCTATTTTCTGTCCTGTTAAATGCTGGAGATGTGACTCTGTATGTGTTCTCTTTGAATGTGAGTGCTCTCTACTAATGCTTTCTACAAAATCTCTTACACAAAAAGACTGCCTCTCTCCTGAGAATGCCTGCCACTACTGCGATTAAAAGGTGAAGAACCAGCCTGTTTTAAACAGGTAAATATGATCTTGCCATCTGCTTTTGTCCTTTTGGTTCATTGTTGAGATTCACTATCAAATGCCCCAGCTGCATAAACTGAAGTTAAAAGCTCTCTGCTTTCTTTCTAATTGTTTTTCCTGTTTAATTATCTTCTAGTCAATTACATATATACACATATATACATCTTTTTTTTTAAATATTAACCCAGAGATTTTTTTTATCTATACTGATCTCTATTGTTGATTATCTGGATGACCTTGGTAAGTTACTCAATTATTCTCTATCTTCCATGTTCTTTTTTTTATTTCAGGATATTATAAGGGTACAAACATTTTGGTTATAAGTTATGACTTTCAACCAATTTCTTTTATTACTTGTCTTACCCATATCAATGTGTTACTACAGGCAGAAAGAGAGTCATGTATATGCAAATGCAGTGAAAATTATAATACATTATCCAAATAAAATACTTTTTAAAAGAAGTGTTATTTCTCTTGTGAATATTATTCATTTGCTAGTTTTTAGTAAGCCCTTTTTCCTTACTTACCAAAATGGGTAAATATTCCTGCACTTTATAGACTTAAAACCAATAATATTCTATTCCTCCTAACATGAGTGACTGCAATGAATTAATATATTACTTCAAATAATAAATGATTGACATTGTCAACGATATAAATTTGGGCTTAATTAATTTGTGCTATAACTAAAACTAAACTAATATAAAAGTATTTAGGTTTCACATGAATTTCTGTTTAATCAGATACAAAAACTATATTTTATTGAAATAATTTTAAAAGATCCATAATTATGCTCAATTAAAAAATATTCTAAAATAGAAGTATTTTAAATCTTCCAGTGATTTTAAAATCAAAATTGATATTCCATACTTTATATCTGTTTTAATAATATATCTTACGAACATTTATATATTATATTATTTCATCAATATTAATTTAAATGATCAAAGAGCTAAGTATGGACAATCAAAGGGGACTTAACTTGTCCTAATTGATCTAAAAATGTGAAAACTCTGTAGGTAAATAACACTCATGATGTCATTTAAATATTACTGATGCAGTCTCTTCTTTCCCTAAAATACTTTCTTCACAGTTTCTGAAATTCCTGCTATTGGTGATTTAGTATTCAGTCAGAAATTAAAGTGAAGAGTCATGAAATAAACAGGTCAACTTGTTTAATAAAGATCGGGCCACAAGTGAAGCAATAGGTCCAAAGTGTGATTCTCAGACAATTCAAGAATCAAGACCACTATCAGAATAAAAAAAGAAAAACCAAAAAATACCTTGCAATAATGTGACTCAAGATACTACTTTCACTTTTAAAAAATATACATTGATTAATAAAGCCCAGAAAAACAAAAATCTATTCTTCTGAAGTATGAATTTAGCATGACTCTGATGTATGATATCTAATTGATTAAAGATAAAAATTAATTAATTTTTTTATAACTGATCTCATTTTGTGTTTTATTCACAAATGTTTCCAGTAGGATAAAAAAAGGTAGAAAACTTGTTTTTACTATTCTTTTTAGAGTAAATGTTCACTCAGTCTTTAATGATTTATTTCAAATAGCCTTCTCTCCCTACTTGGATGACATCATATTATTCCAAGTAGTTTATGCAAAATCATAGTGGTATCAAAGGGTTATATATTTTACATGTTGTCACCTGCCATCTACCTTTGATAATCAGTAATGAGAAAAATCTCCCACCACCTTGCTTTGGGTATTGGCATTGTCCTATAAACATCCACTGAGAAAGTGCTTACAGCTACTGTAATTCAGTGTCTGTTCTCTTGGAAGTAGCCACACACCATGATTACTCTTGAGGAGTTTGGCCACTACCCCCTTTTGACTCTACTTATTTGACAAATACACATATAGTGCTTACTAGGTACCAGGTACTGTTCTAAGCATGTTATAGTTATAATCCATTTACTTTAAGAACAGGCCAAAGAGGAAGACACTATTAATAACATATGTATGATGGACTGGAGGTACAATGAGGTTAAGAAATTTGTCCAAATTCACACAGCTAGTAAGAGGCATGGCTGGATTAAAACCCATGCAGTCACTCTTTTGAGTCCATGCAGTTAACACCCTGCTATGGTGACTCTACACTCTTCCTCGATCCACTGGTGCTATTAAAACAAGTGATTACACTATGTGCATTCTCTACCATGACTTACATATGCCTATCCCTCAGATGGGTGCCTTTGTTTCAGGGATACCTCTCCTCAGTCTTTAGCTGAACCCCAGACAGGACCACCTGCTCAATCCTCAGCTACTTAAAGGCAATGCAGAAAAGTGTGGGTTTATTCCATGCCACATGATGTCTACGTGTACACAGACCCTTGAGTCTGATCCTCTTGGTGCCTAAGCATGTCTTGTCATCACTTCTGCCCTAATGCTGGTATCTTTTAATCTTTTATGAACCACAAAGAGTAAATGGAACAAAATCTTTCTGTACTTTAGACTTCCCCTTCAATCTATATGGAATGTTGTAGGTTCAGAGGTCGGGGATGTTGGCTAGACCCTTTTCAAAATTTCAGGCAGAATCTTAATCTGGCATAATCTCTTCCTAACCTGTCAGTTATTCTCAACTTTCAGAAATTATAAGGACTTGACACTCATTCCTATGAGGAAGATATATTCATTACATTCATACTCTTTAAATAATGACTTATGGTAAGCTTTGTTTTTCAAAATTTTGAAATTTTAAAAGACCATTCCTTTTTCCAAATATATCCATTTGGAAAAATTATTTCCTCATTGACTCAAAGATATTTAATTAAAATTCAAGGATGAGCTATTATCTACTTATATTTCTAGTCTACTCTAGGCTTCCAGTGATATTTATCTAGTGGGTGAAGAAAAAGCAGAATCATGAGGGTAAAAGTACATTCGTTTTATACCTCAGACATCTCTGACACTATTGTATATTAGGTATCTTTTTAAAATGTCTTTGTATATTATTATTCACCAAACCTTCTACTTGTATTTACAAAGGTTTGGTACAAAATAAATAGGATATTATTTATTCAGTCTATGATCAATATTGATGGACACTGATAATGGGTGACTTTTTATAATAACCCATACTACCTCATTTGCTTAGAATGTGGTGCACAGGTATGGACAATTGGTAATGTATGGACCTGGGTGGTACTGAGCAGTTTCACATTATGGGGAATTTGGCCTCCTTGTGACTAATGAAAGATGAAATGAAGGCAAATGATTGCATCCTCAAAGAAAAGATAGAATAATGGACTAAAGTTTACTTTTTCCTACAATTAAGAAGCCACATTTTTGGATTAGGTGTTATATAACTGGTCAAGAGATATCACAAGAAAACAAATCTTTTTGACTTAAGAAAGAATGTAAAAATAATTGATTTTATATTGTCAGAAGGACCCTGGTAAGCGACAGCAGAGACAATAGCAGCAACAATTTGATGGCAATTCTCCAAAGATCATGTTTTCCTGTTTAGAGCCCTACAAAGATGCCAAATGGTATGAATGCTTTATTAACGTTTAGACCTCACGAGGTGGCTTCCTTCTATGGATAAAAAACAAAGGCACTCAGGGATTCCAGCTTCACTCACATCTGTAGCTTCTGCTTTTGTCTAAATTTGATATTTTTGACAATACACCCTTCAGCAAAAAGCTTCAACAGCTTGTGTAATTATTAACTTGAGTGCTGCAAACCTTTTGTACTGTACTTAAGAGTTGCCAACCTTCACTGTCAGGAAAATCATGGAAAATTAAATTAGGACAATAGATGGAATAATGGATGTGAGGGAGTGAAATCCCTAAGTGCTTTGCTCATGCTGCTAATGAAGAAAGACTCTGCCCCCTTTTCTCTCAGTTGTGAATATCAGATCTCAGCCATAAAAGTATACTTTATATGGTATTTTCTTTTTGTATAAGCTACTAATGACTTCTTGAGTGGTTCCTTTAAAGGCGTCTCTTTTAATATAGTGTTTCAAAACCGCTGTTGCATTAACAGAACTGCTTTAAAATAGGCCAACTTTCAAATTACAGAAAAGAGAAAGAGAAAGAAATAAAAAGGATGAAAAGGAAGCTATCAGATCTGTTCATCTTTAGGTGTCAAAAAGCATTTTTATATGGCCCTCTATTAAAATCTACACAAAGTGACCCAAACACAGTTATGGTCCTCCAAGAACTTACTGCATGAGGCAAAATATTACTGATTCAGTGAAGAATGAAAAAAGCTTCTCACAGAAACACTGAAGGAAATGATTCATGTAATATTACACATGATAATCAAGGATTACTTTATTTTTCTAGAGACTGCCTTATTTTCTAGTTTTATTTGAGCTTTTAGATAAAGTTTATCAAATTCTAATTAATTGTTCAACATTAGTATAAACAGAGGGGGACATTTTATAATTTTTGAATTAAATGTAAGTCATCAGTGAAAGACAAATGAATCCAATTTTTGTTGATATTAATTTAAAAAACTAGAGGACAAAATTAGAAAATGCAAAGAAAATAATCCGGAGAAATGTTTGAGGAAAGGGGCAATATTCATTCTTGAGGAAAACAGAGAACCATCTTGCCAGTCACCAGCATGAATTGAGTTAACATCCTACCGAGTGCCTTGCCAGCACTTCCAGAGGGTTTAGAAGTGCAAGTCCAGCTAGTGCTCAGATATGTGATTCATTTGGCGAGTGGCACAGTGACAGGGGAGAGCACTGAGGATGGGAGCAGATTTGGTCATATTAGTCAAAGGTGTGCATAGTATAGCAAAATAGTTCTCAAGTATACTAGAATAAATGTCCCTTTTTAATACCAAATATTTTGCAATACCCTGTTTCCTGCACACATAATTTTAAAAACATAACATCATGATATAGAAACTTTAATATACAGGAGAAAATAGATCATCTAATTTATATCAAAATAGTTCTATTTGTAAATGTTCAAGCATTACCACACTAGAATAGCTAATTAATGGTTCTTACACACGCACACACACATGCATTTATAATCACGATGAAATGCAGCTATAAATGCATAGTATCATAGAAATGTTGTGCTGCGAACGCAAACACCATGATTATGATTGACATCAATGATGGAATTTCTTGAAATTAATGCTAATTCTTCATCATTTTGAAAGACAACAGAAAATAATATATTTTTCTTTCAATGTATATTGCATTATGCTACCATGACAATTTTAATACCTATTAAAAACCATAAAATATACTTCATGCTTGAACACAAAATGTTTTTGTTGTTGTTATAAGATTTAAACAGGCTTTTTACATGTTCGACTAGCTGGGGGGGAAATTTTAAATTTTATGAAATGCAATGTAATCTTCATTAAGAAGGATTGTGCCAGACGTTTCAGGATGTCTTACATTCCTGGCCTCTGCTCATTAAAACCCTTTGGCACCTGACATCTTTCCCCAATTGCCATTTTGACAAATGAAACTGTCCCCATAAATTTCCAAAACTTTCTGCAGGGAGTTGTACCTTCCCTCTAGCGAATCAATACTCTAAAAAATCTGCAAAATAATTTGGATTTATATTCTATAATTCAAACAATATCAACACGACAGTGAACAGAGATTCTGGGGCTGTTAAGAATCATCTTTTGGTAGAAGATGACTGCAATACACCACATCTTTAGCTCCCAACAAGGTCCCCGATTACCCTACCTAAGTTGTTAAGCATTGTAGTGGGTGTCCCAAGCATGTCTGGCTGGAATGCTTAAATGCAGCAGGAACACCCAATCTCTGTCTGCTCTTTATAGCACAAAAACTGAGAAACTTACCTCTTTATTGTGTTGTGCCAACCTCCCATGTGGCACAAATAATGTTGCTCTTTGATCCTGTTCTTTAGCTCTACTATACGCTCCTGTTCTAACACACAGTGAACCCCCCACCCCGACCCTATTAAGGGGGAGAAATTCCTCCTACCCAGTAGCTTCCCTTTTGCTTTTCCCTCGGTTCTCTCCTCGACTGCTGGGAATCAGTGAAATGAAGGCTATCTAAACTCAGAAGCATGCCAGCTGTGGCCTACCAGATCTAGCTCTCTTCTCTTCCCAGTTTTCTATTTTATACACCAAAACATAAAAGAGAAGCATAGTTGAACAACAGACCCCAGGCTATCAGTAAAGCAGGAAACTCAAAACTGAAAATAGTTATATTAATAGTTGTTTCCCTGAGGCTGAACACCTAACAGATGTAACCATTATTTCTGACAACACCACAAATTTCTCTGGGAATGTCAGGGTCATCATAAGGACACAAGAACAAGTGTAACCACATTTAGTCTATCTGAAGCAAAGGATGTTTTCCACAGCATGACTGAATAGGAAGAGTTGTATGTGGTCTCACCATTTTCCAGGGATTAAGGAAGTCAGAGAGGGAAGCAGGAAAAATACCATTTTCTGTATCTCCTTTCCTCTTTGCACCTATATGTTCATCCTTTTCAAGTCTTTAGAAAAGTTTCTTTAGGAAGATGCAGTTCACCATTCTTTCCACATGAATATCAAAATACTGGATGCTTTTCCTAAGGAGCTCCATGTACCCCGGAGGTAAGGCTTAACATTTCATTCCCTTACTAGCTCTTTCAACATTGACTTGCTTTCTAAGGCTACCACTTCTCTTCAATCACAAAGATATTAGTGGTTGTTCCTTCTGCATCTTTTGATTTTCAGATAGCTTCAGCCTTTTCCTCCCTTGATAAAATTATTTATATCAATAGGGAAACTAATGAATTATAAATTAGTCTGACACAAGGGCTATTGACACCTTGAATGCTAATCCATTACTACCTCAAAGTCAGGTTCCTTCACATTTCATATCACCCTGTGTTGCTCAGGGTTCCATATATCCCTTTTGTGTTACATTTTTCTTTATTCAGCAAATAATTCAAACTTCTCTTCCCAGGGCACTGGTCTGAGCTCCCCACAATCATACTAATTACTAACATTCAACAAGGACTCAATCACTTGTCTTAACACTTGCCCAAGGCAATTTGGATGAAGAAGCTGCTATAAGATTTAATACTCTTTGGGGATTTCACCACCTCTACTCTTTTGCTTAGTTGTTCACCTTCCATTTCTATAGCTATTTACTTACTTATTAAATTATGAAGCACACAATATTAGCATACTCACTATTTTCCATCCACCATCTTATCATAATATTTTCAATGGGAACGCCCCTGTAAAACATACCATGTTATATTTCCATATCTCTGGTTAAAACTCATTTTTCCAAATTATAGATTATTTATATTCCATAGTAGAGCATTTTTTGACTTAGTTCTCTGGCACCATCATTTGGTTCAGGCACAACCAAAATGATATCAATAGTTTAACATGAGATCAGAATGCCCATTTTCTTAAACTAACACCAGAAATATGCCTATTCCTAGGAGATGGAAAGAAAAATGGTAAAAGCAAGCTCCTAATTATATGACCAAGTAAAAATACCAGGTTCTGAAGGATGTGCAAGATATTTTTTGAGACAGGCATGCCTTGTATTCCACCCATATGAGCCCTCATATGATCAATTAGTGCTTAAATCCAATTCTACCAGAGCGTTCAACCCTTCAGCAGTTTGGACCCTTAGCCAGCCTGTACTACACTTCTCCAGTGCAAGTCCTATTTGAGTCAATTTAAATTCTTACTCTCCCCCAGCCTGCTCAGTTCCTTTTCCTCTTCCTCCAATGATCTAGACCTTGAAAAATGTCTGAGATATTATTCTACTTGCTAGCTGACAAGTTAGTGTACCATAGTTTATGTATGCTGGAAAAAGACACAGGATTTCTGGATCAGAGACAGTCTATTACTGATGGCACAACATGTTTCGTGTTAGTGTTTGTTCCCCTTGACAGCTGTGTCTCATGGGCCAATGTGGAGGGACTTGGGTGGATGTGGTACACACTGTGAGTTTGTGCCAGTGTTGCAGCACCTCAAGCTTAGGAAATTTTTTATAAAGGGCTATAAGCCTGCTTGTCCTATAACCTGGAATGAGACATTATCTTTATTATACTGGATGATAAACATATCTAGTGTTTGTTCCAGATGTAGGCACTACAAATATCCTTGAAAAGATAGTTTAGAGCAAAGGCCATAGCTGTCTTTGCTGGCTAGACATGCAGAAATTTGAGAGATTTAATGAAATGTCTCCCAAAAGACCCTCTTTGCCCTAGCCTTTCAATACTTCTTGCCTTAAGGCAGAGAGGCACTTTGGATTCTCTAGGTAACGGATATCTCTCTGCCCAGATTCTAGGCCTTTGAGTGCATTCTCATGTGATGTTACTTCAAAAAAGTTCCTCTTTTTCACAACCTTAAGTAATAACAAATAACTGTGAAAATGTTTTATACATGCTAAATAAAATAATATAAATTCTAATCTTGCACATACTTTTTTTCTTTTTTAATTCACTAACATTTTTATTATCTAGTAAATTCCCCCAAATAGAACAAATATTTTCTGCTTTGATCTCATATAATATTTTCTATCTGTATCTTTTTATATATATGTTTCCTTTTTGTCAGTTACTGCATAGTGTTATTTATTATATACTGTCAGTGTATATAGTTCTATAATATATATACACACATTATCATATGTGGTCATTATATATCCTCTCTTATCAGATATAAGTATCTAGAAAACAGGCTCTATATAATCTATCACTTCAATTTTTACATTTAAAGACTCAATTTGATAAGTAAATGGTTAGTAAATCATTAGTAAATAAGTGATTATTAAATGATTAATGAATAAATGAGATATAATTGACTCTAAGCTTCTGGAAGGCAAGGCCAGTATCTGTATTGATCACATATCAAAATATCTAGCTCCTAACAAAGTATCCAAACATTGATAAAAATCAACTGGGTAGGACAAGCATTTAATGCCACAAAATAATTCTAGATAACAGCTCTTTTATCTGCATTTAACAAGTTCTAATATGTAGTAGTTTGATTGGCACTTATTTCTAAAAAAATTTAATTTTTATTATAATTTGTTCTTCCAGTTTATATATTTTAATTTGTTTACTTTTTATTTAACATTTTCTTGTCTTATAACAATTGTGCTATATTCACCAACTGTGCTTTGCATAACACTGATTCTTTCATAATTATTATTTTTTTATTGAAGTATAATTTGTATATCATGCCTTTACTCCATTTTAGGTGTACAATTAAATGAATATTAATAAATTTACCAAGTTGTACAGCTATTCACATAAATTGGTTTTAGAGGATTTCCTTCCCCCTATTGAGACCCCTAATTCCCTTCCCCAACTATATGTCAAGCATGCCCCTCCTCTCCACAGTGCTCACCACATCCCTCAGATGTGGGTCTACCCCCCACCTCTCGAATCCCTAGTGAACACCACCACCATTTGAGCACCATGGTGTTAATCAGTCAGTACCAATTTGATGGTGAGTACAGGTGGGGCCCATTCTTCCGGTCTTGTGTCATCTCACTTTGAATAATGGGCTCAAGCTTAATCCAGGATAATATAAGCAGTGCTAGCTCACTGTCGTTTCTTAAAATTGAGTAATATTCCATTGTAAACATAGACCAAATTTTAATAATCCATTCATGAATTGATGGGCTCTTGGGCTGTTTCCATGACCTAGCAATTGTGAATTGTGCTGCCATAAACATTCAGGTGCAGATGTCTTTATAACAGAATGTCTTATGCTCTTTTGGATAGATGCTTAATAATGCTATTGCTGGATCGAATGATAATTCTATTTTTAGCTCTTTGAGGAATCTCCAAATTCTTTTCCACTAATTTGCAGTCCCACCAGCAGTGCAAGAGTGTTTCTGTCTCTCCACATCCTTGCCAGCATTTGTTGTTTTGGGATTTTTGATAGAGGCCAGTCTCACTGGGGTTAGGTGGGATCTCATTGTGGTTTTGATTTGCATTTCTCTAAAGATTAGAGATTTTGAACATTTTTTTATATGTTTTTTGGCCATTATTCTGTCTTCTTTGGAAAAGTTTCTGTTCATCTCCTTTGCCCATTTCTAAATGGGGTTGTTTGATTTTTTTTCTTGTTAATTCTTGGCATTAATCCATTTATTAAGGGTAGAGCCTTCATGACCTAAATGCCAACTATTTGGCCTTACCTCACAGCACTGTTGCATTGGGGATTAAGTTTCCAACACATGCTTTTTTGGGGGGCACATTCAAACTATAGCAGTATGTATATATGATAAGTACATATATTAATATACATATGTACAATAATATATATCTGTGTGAAGGATATATTTTATAATATAAAGGATAATATTAGGACATATATAAAATTGTGTATTTATATCTTTGAGAGACAGAGTGTCCTAACTGAGGAAAGCCTATGTGCTAGTCTGGAGAATCTGAAGTTAATATATCATACCACGTAAAAGTATTGAAGGTTTTAATATCATTATATCACATGAAAGAATAATCTGGTTGTGGAGTAGAGAAATTTTTGGAGGAGGAACCTAAGGGATGGAATTATTTAGAAGGTTGCATTCAAAGCGCAGATATGAGGCAAGATAACCTGAATCAGATGCCAAATAGAATGAATAGAGAGTGGTGAGTGTAGGTGTAAGATATAGTTTTAAAAACAGCCACTTGATTTGAAATAAATTTAATAGTGCAAAAGACTCAAGAGAAAGGGAAAGGCCGTGAATGATTATAAAAGATTCATCACGAGAAAAAAAATTGAGTCTGGGTCAGGAGGAAATAATAGCATAACTGATTAACTTGACTATTTGCCAGTCTAGAATATAACTAACTCGCCAGCTGAGCAGGAGTGGCGGATGGGGTTAGAAAGCAAAAGTACTGGTGAATCGAATAGAAAATGGAGATTGAAATTAAAGAAAGGCATCTAAGCAAGTGAGAGTGGGGCAATCCTAAATACTGTGAAGGACATCCAGTAGGGCCATAGGTAATCCCAAGCATAAAATAATAATTATAATTTCCAAGTATTTCAAGGCTAAAGCAGTTGACTGACCAGTATAGTTAGAAATGGAAGGATGTCTTTTGCATAAAAGTGTTAGGCACCCAGGCAAGAAAGAAATCAAACTAATCCATAGAAGCATGTGTATACTGTGAATTTTGTGAGTGAAAATTCACAGAAGTTGATCCTTAGGAAGTATCATTTTTAAGGATGTGGGGAAATGACAACTTCAATGTATATTTTATGAGATAATTAAGTGGAATGGCTAATACTGCAAGCCAGTTTGTTGGTTAGCTTTATTTTCACTCCAGCAATAACATTAATGGAGAAAAATAAAGGGCAGCTGTGTGTGTAATGTATATACCATCTGTGATATATCAATCTATAATTTATATATTAAAATTTATTAATTCATTAATTACTTTTAGTATTTTATAATTGATACTTGTATATTACATGTCATATATATAATCCATATTCATGTATATTAATTATGGACACTAATATAAAAGTAGCATTTTAAAAAATCATTCCAGGTCTAAAATTATTTTGTCCAATTTTAAAATTACAATATCAAATTGCAAACTATGTTATTTTTTAAAACACTTCTACAGTCATTTCTTCCTAACCTGAACTTCTTTCCTTTTTGTTTTCTCTCATTTTCTTTTCCTTTCTGAACTATTTTGAAAGATATTTTACAGACTTTTAGTCTTTTTCGGTTCCCAGTCCTTTCCTTTTATTTCCTGAAATTTCATTTTGAATATCTTTCTCAGATTATAAGTGTACATTATGTGTTCTTTCCATAAATATGTATCAAGAATTTATGGCCAAATAATGGTAATATGGAAAAAAACAGACAAAAATGACCGTTTTCATCACGATTATATTCTAATGTACTAATAATGGAAAGAATAAGTGAAAGATAGTATATTAGATAATACAGTCTATGAAATAAAACAGAAGTGAATCAGGGTTATGGAATGGGGGATAAGGAGAGTAAGGGGTAGGGAGGCAGGTGGTGATTGTAAATAAGGTAGACAGGTTAGGTCTCGTTGAACAAGCATCATCTGAGCAAATACTTGGAGGTGAGGGAGCAGTCATCCAATATCCACAGAGCTGATTGGTACAGGCAGAAGGAGGAGCAGAGCAAAGGTCCTAAGACTGGGACATGCTACAGTGCAAGGAGAAGCTGGGAGACCAATAGGGATAGAACAGAAAGCAAGAAAAACCTAGGAGGAAATGAAGTCACAAAGGTACAGGGACTAGGTAATATAGAACCTTATAGGCTGCTAGCTCTTATTAGAGAATAAGTGTAAAAGCATTTGCTCAGAGGGTGATAGATTTAACACCAGTTTTTAAAAAATTGCTTTGTGTGCTGTGTTGGAAAGAGGTTGTAAAGAAACAAGGAAAGAGTCAGGGAGATAGTTATGAGGCTGGCCTAGAAGAGAAAAATTAGGATATTCTGATAATTAGATTTCATGTGTAAAAGGGGAAAAGTTAAGAATGGCTTCCAGTATCTGGCCTGCACAGTGAAAAGAATGGAGTTGTCATAAACTGAGAAGGAAAGGTTGTGATTAAAGTAGACTTGAGGAGAAATACCAGGAGTCAGTTTACAACGTTTTAGATTTCTGTTGTCTAATAGATATCCAAGTGGAGATGCTGTATAAACAATTGGACATAAGAGTCTGGTCTTCATGAAAGAGATCTAAGCTGGAGATAATAACATGATAATCATCATCATATAGATGCTATTTAAAGACTGGATGAGATTTTGAAAGAGACTGTAAACATTCAAGTGCAGGTGTTTTTTTGATAAAATTACTTCATTTTCTTTGGGTAGGTACCCAGTAGTGAGATTGTTGGATCAAATGGTAGGTGTATCTTTATTTTTTTGAGGAATCTCCGTATTGTTTTCCATAGAACGTGTACTATTCAGTCCCAACAACAGTGTTTAAGTGTTCCTTTCTTTCTACATCCATGCCAGCATCTATTATTATTTGACTTTTTGATAATGGCCATTCTGATAGGGGTAAAGTGGTATCTCGTTGTAGTTTTCATTTGCATTTCCCTGATAATTAGTGATGTTGAGAATTTTTTGATTTTTTTTTGTTTTTTGGTCATTTGTCTATCTTCTTTCAAAAAACTGTTCATGGCTTTAGCCCATTTTTTGATGGGGTTGTTTGTTTTTTTTCTTGCTGATTTGTTTGAGTTCTTTGTAGATTCCGGATATTAGTCCTTTGTCAGATGTGGACTTTGCAAATATTTATTCTCATTCTGTAGGTCGTCTATAACTCTGTTGATTATTTCCTGCACTTGAATGTTTATTGCAGCACAGTTCACAATTGCAAAGATGTGGAATCAACCTAAGTGCCCTTAAATTCATGAATGGATAAAGAAAATGTGGTGTATATATACATAGAGTACTACTCAGCCATAAAAAGGAATGAAATAATGTCATTTGCAGCAGTGTGGAGGGAACTGGAGACCATTATCCTAAGTGAAATATCACAAGAATACCATATAGTCTCACTAATAAGTGGGAGCTAATAGATGGGTACACACAAGCACAAAGTGATATAAAGGACATAAGAAACCAAGAACATGGAGGCTAGAGTGTAGGTGTGGGATAAAAACTTGCTTACTGGGTGCAATGAATACTATTCTGGTGATGGGCACACCAAAAGCCCTGACTTAAGCATTATACAAGATATCCTTGTAACAAAAATACTTGTGCCCCCTTAAATATTTAAAAATAAAAAAATAAAAATGCTAAGGCATAAAACACAGGAATGATTGAGGAACTGTTCTAGATTAAAACAGACTAAAGAGTTATGACAACGGAATGTAATGCATCATCTGGGATTTTTATTTTCTATAAAAGACATTATTAGGACAATTGGTAAAATTTGAATAAGGGCTATAGATTAGCTAGTAGTATGTTTCAATGCTACTTTCCTGATTTTGATCATTGTACTATGTTTATGTAAGAGAATGTTCTTTCTTTTGGAAAATACACTCTGAAGTATTCAGTGTTTCATGTCTGCAAAAATAAATGAATGAATAAATAAAATAAAAAGGTAAATTATAAAAGAAAGAAAATGTCTGAATAACAGCAAAGTAAAGAAGACTTGAGTTATTCTTCTTTTGAACAGCATTAGAAGTTATTCTTCTAATGTTGTCATTAATAGAAATCAAAATGCGAATCTGATTCATTTTTATTGAACCCATCTAAAAAATCTCAACAGTAAATTGGTGACTTATGGATGTAAGTCTTGTGACTTATGGATGTGAGACTTATGATGTAATAGATACAATATTTTTTTGTGATAATAAAACAATATAGTTTCAGCCCTCATAAACTTAAACAAAAAGAAAAAGAAAAGGAGGCTGAATGAGACCTCCAAGGAAAGAAATGTAGCTAGAATCAGGAACAAATGTCTGAGCTCTGGGATGGTCAAGGTGTTGGGAAGGAGGAGGGGAGCCAACAAGGTAAATTGAGAAGGAGTCATCACTTAGACAGGAGGAAAACCAAGCACATAGAGTACAATAGGTGTAAGAAATTGATTCATTGGATTAAATGCTTCTGATGACTAAAGCATATAAGGATTGAGAACTGACCACTAGATTTGGCATTGTGGATATCATCCATAATCCACAAGAACTATTTTGGTATAATGGTGGGAAAAAAAACCTGACTGGAATGGACTTAAGAGAGAATGGGAGAAGAGAAATTATGGAAAGATTTTAGATAATTCTTTTGAGAATTTTTGCTACAAATTAGAGAAAGGAATTGGAGGGGAACATAGAGCTAAGAAAATTTTTTTTATCATATTTTTTTATAATGGAATAAACAGTAACATGTTTACATGGCTGAGGAGAAAAAGAAAAATTGATGAAGCAGATAAAAGAAAGGAACATTCCTGAAGCAATATACCTAAGAAGGTAAGAATTTCTGAGATCTAATGCAAAAGTGGAGGTGATAGCCTTCGAAACTCAAAGAATCCCTCTGTTGTAACAGGAAGTGAGGCAAATACATGAGTACAGATCATGGTGGCTAGGGAGGTATAGTAGTGAGAGCTTGAGGAAATTGTCTTCTGACTGCTTCTATTTTCTCAGTGAAATAGAAATAGCATCTTTGGCTGAGAGCAGAGACCGGGAAGAAGAGATTGGAGTTTGAGAAGAGAGATTACAGGATAGTCACCTAGGAGAGTAGTCTTGTGAATGGACAAGTTCAGTAATACTTCTGAGCACCAGTGTGGTTCATGGTCTTGAATTTAAATTGAATTAAATGCACAGCCTATGCAGTTCTGGTGATTTTTTCCAACTACATTCAGCATAGTGCAAGTATAGAATAGGTGGCAAAATAGACTCAACATGAATTGGAATTTTGCTTAGAAAAAAATATGCTGAAGGAAGAAAAGCGCAAGGGAGGAAGTGGTGCGGGGAAAATGAGAAGAAAGGAGGCATTTAGACCAATGGTTTCATTTACAGAAAAATCCAAAGGGGCAATGTCTTTAGATTCCTTGCAGATATCTAGTGACTTTCAACATACAGAATAGTTTTGCTAGGAAAAATAAGGAAGTGGCAACAAGATAAATTGAAGAGGGAGGTGATAAATGGAAAGGGTCAAGGCATGCTGGAGCTTTAAAGTAGTTGAATATAGACAGTTTCAGTAACATTTGTGATCTTCTGAATGAAAACTGTTGTACCTACTTGTTTTTCTTTAGAGCCTTTCCATAACTTCAGTACCACACTTTCAGGTAGTCAATTCAAGGAGGATGAGCTTTTACTTCAAACAGTCAACAATATTTTTGTCTCCCTCTACGACACTACCACAGACACCTCTTTAAAATGTGGAAACTGGACTCTTCAATAAGATTTGCATGTGGACACAAGTTCAAAAGTTCAATAACACCATGTTACCAAAATTTAAAGACAGGAAAACAGCAAAGTGCCATTCATCAGTCATTTAAATTGGGTATACTTGATGGAATTATGACAAAAGCTAATGTTCTTTTATTTTCAATTGTGTGTCCCTATTCAATTATAGATTCTTGCTAGTGATATTCTACTCTTGTCATTCACTTCAGAAAATGCTACTATAAGAATTAGAATATGATTATTATATAATGGAATAATTTTTTTGTTTTTAGCTCCATGTCAAGACAGATGCACACCTGACTTCAGTGCTGTGGCTGTCACAAAATCTCAATCTTTTAGTGTTCCAAGTGCTGCTGAACTAGTTCAGAATACTCCATTTGTGATATCAACCCCATGGATAGCTAAAACACTGAAGTTTGTAAATAAAACTGCATATATTCATTTGGAAATATGAACATTGTTTCCATTTGTGAGCTGGGAAGAAAAGCTTTGGCAAAGAGCCAAATCCTTTCCTGGCATTACTTACATGACCTTTAATGCGCTTGATCACGGTATGAGTCACTATTTCTGAGAAATGGAGTTCTTGCAGAGTGGTCACCTTGTTGGAAGGAAACTGACGATGTAATTCCTTAGTCACACCTCTATGATCTCAGTGTATGCTGTAAAGTTGAGAGAAAAAAAATTAAACAAAAATAAAATAATCTAAAACTTAATACTTTAGGTGATAAATATTTTCTGTTTAAACAAAGGGAAAGTGCTCTAAATATTGGATTCATTTTTGTTGTAGTACCTTATCCATAAAGAATGAAAAAAGAATTTCAAGCTATTGGTCTCTGTTCTAGCTTTCTGAATGCCTTTCTCTATGGTTATAATGTTAGGTGTTTGCATTTGATTATGTAAGTGTTAGACTGTAAGACTTTATCTGTCAGTGTTGCTAGTAGAATAAAAGAAGAGGAAGGAAGGAAATGGAGGAGTTGATGAATATTTAATAATGCTTTTAATCAATCCCACCAAATAAACATTTCTCGTGTTGCTTTGCAAATGAGATTTCCCTATCATAGGAGCTTGCAGATGGTAATTTTTCTTTTCCCCAGTGAAAATCTTAGGAGGCTGGTTGTACTAGTAAATGATTTTATAATCATTAGTGAATTTTAATGACTGACAACTTAAAGTAAACAAAAATAATATTGAAATGAGTTTTCTTGGTGAAGTTGCTATCAAAATATATATCACATTTTCCCATAAAGCATTCACTTATTATGGGTATAATGTTTTACATTTTGATGTTTAATTTATATCATTCCTTATACATCCCTTAACTACTTTAATTGGCACATTTAGTAGTTGTGGAAATCAGTAACAGCAAAGACAAATACCAACCATAGGACTCAAGCCACAAAGATCCCTTCAAATCATAATTAAATTGGAAGTATTAATGAGTTTACTGTGACCAGAGATGATTAAGACTTTCTGAAAGAAAGCCCACTCTAGTGGTGCCTCTATTACTAGCTGTAAACAAAAATGAACCAGGAATTATATAGCTGAGAAAACAATCAATATGGATAAAAAAGGAGAATTTTATATAAAGTATTATTGAAAAGCATAACATTATGATACATATGTCAATAGCACATGTTCAAAACTAATTAGATACGTTTTTGTTTGATCAACTGTCTTCAAGTTCATTAGGGATGTCACAGTTGGATATTCTGATTCAAAGGAAATTCTTACAGATATCTATTTGTTCTCAGGGCGACCTATTTTAATTCCTTATAATTTTTGTGGTCCTCCATAAGTAGCTAACCAATTTGAAAGTGAAGATTTCTTCAAAATACAGTGTGGATTGGATTCCTTAGGGTCTCTAGAAAGGCATAGAAATATAAGCTATTTTGCTGTCTGCAGGGGGTGTTGTGTGTGTGTGTGAGCTCACATGCATATGTGTATTAAACAAGTAGTTAATTGCAAAGACATTCTTCTCATTCTTATTTTGATGGTTGACTTGTGTTAAATGGAAGAAATGAATTCTGCACAGAGAAACAGTGGGAGAAAAATAACTTCTAAGTTTGTGCCAGCATGGACTTACTTCATAGACTTATTTATGACCTTAGCTAACAACAAAAAAGTGCCAGTGGTAGTTGGTGGTGAGGAGGAAGTCGGTGTTTATATTTAAAAGCTAAATATCATTGACTACAAGCCTGTTTGTCTCATAATAGATATTTTAAATCACAATAGCTATGACTTTTCCTAAAGCATAGGGTTTGAATCTAAATTCTCTTACCAAGGAATTTGGGCTTGGTATTGGAGTTTGACCTGACTCATGCTTAATTGTAGCTTCCTGTGCATTACTACAGACTGGATACACTTCTCTGAGGTACTTTGTAAGCCAGGTCGGTAAGGATGGTCAGGAATAAAACTATTAGACAATAATTCTAAATCTTTCCAATACTCATGTTCCTCTTAAATCTCTTGCAATCTTCTCAATCTTCCAGATTCATTTTCCAGAAGTTTTCTGATGACTTTTGATTGGAAGGCTTAAAAAAAAAAAAAAAAACAAAAAAACCCCTACGTTTTCTTCAGAGAATCACCACATTTACAGTTCTATGCTGGAGGTGTTTATCTATAGAATTACTCATGACTTCATCTCCTAGGTTAGTTCCACCTTTCACCTCAATCAAGGAAAAGCCATCTGTTATGGCATAATCCAAAATCCATACTCCCCAGAGAGGTGCTGCCCAGCCATCTTACGCTGTTCAGTGGGATCTGAAATTTTATCTTACAACAGTTAAGAATTTGAAAGGTAGACACTTTTTCCTCCCTTCCATAACTACTATTTTTAAAGGCCAGTTTATCAGAGATTGAAGAGAAGCTTTGCACTCTGTAAGATCAGATTTATTTAAATGACTCATGACAAACACAAACAAGTAGGCAGACAGAAAGTCTGGATCCAAAAGGACAACATCTAAGGTTTTGTAAAAGAAATTTATTCCTAAATAAAATATTTAACATAGGTGTGAATTAATCAATATAAGGAGACAGCCGTTAAAAAGTGTAGGCATTTCTTTTGATTTTTTTCAAAACGAATAGTTGTAAAGTATTAACTGAATTGTGGATAAAATTGGATAAAATTGTGGATAAAATTGGTGCTGAACAGCTATTATTTAATAGACTTTGTTTTTTAGGTAAATTTTAGGTTTATAACAAAATTACATAGAAGAGACAGGTGTTTCCCATAAACTCTGTACTCCCACATTTGTGCAGCCTCCTCCCATCAACATTCCATGCTAGAGAGGTACCTTTGCTGCAATCAGTGAACCTACATTGGCTTGTCATTATCACCTAAAGTCCATATTTTACATTAGCGTTTACTCATGGCTTTTATACATCCTATGGGTTTGGGCAAAAGTGTATTGACAAGAATCCACCATTTTAGAATCATACAGAGTAGTTTCACTGCCCTAAAAGTCATCTGTGCTCCACCTACTTATCACCCCATCCCCACCCACGGAAACCATTGATCCTTTTACTGTCTTAATAGTTTTGTCTTTGCCAGGTATCATATAGCTGGAATTATACAGTACGTAGCCTTTCCAGGTTGGCTTCCTTCCCTTAGTATTATGTATTTAAGGGCTTTCCATATCTTCTCATGTCTTTATAGCTCATTTCTTCTTAGTGCTGAATAATATTTCACTGTCTGTATAGACCACAGTTTATTTATCTATTTATCTATTGAAGGGTATCTTGGTTGCTTCTAAGGTTTGGTAATTAAGAATAAAGCTACTATAAACATCTTTTTGCAGATTTTGGTGTGGATCAAATTTTTTAATTCATTTGAGTAAATACCAAGGGGCATGATTACTGGACCATATCTTAAGAAATGTATTTAGTTTTGTAAGAAACTATCAAATTGTCTTCCAGAGTGGCTGTACAATATTTCATTCCTGTCAGCAGTGAATGGGAGTTTCTGTTGCTCCATTCCACATACTGGACAGCATTTTGTGGTGTTAGTGATTTGCATTGTCGCCATTTTAATAGGTGTGTAGTGGCATATCATTGGTATTTTAATTTGCAATCCTCTGAAGATTATAATGTGGAGCATATTTTCATATGTTTATTTACCATCTGTATATCTTCCTAGGTGAGATATCTGTTCAGGGATTTTTAATTGGATTATCGTTTTCTTATTGTTGAGTTTTAAGAGTTATTTGTACATTTTGTATAGCAGTTCTTTATCAGATACATCTTTTACAAAAGGTTTCTCTACAAAAGGTTTCTCTAAATCTGTGGCTTGTCTTTTCATTTTCTTGTAGTGTCTTTTGTAGAGCAGGCATTTTTTATTTTAATTAAATCCAATTTACCAATTATTTGTCTCATGGATCATACCTTTGGCATAGTATCTAAAAAGTCATCTCCATGACCCTACGTTGTATAGTTTTTCTCCTATGTTATCTTCTGGGAGGTTTATAGTTTTGCATCTTACACTTAGGTAATAAGTGTAATGATCCGTTTCGCATTAATTTTTAAAGGATATATGGTCTATGTCTAGATTCTTATTTTTAAATGTGAACAAATAGTCATTCTACTACCATTTGTTGAAAGAACTATATTTGCCCCATTGAATTGCCTTTTCTCCTTTGTCAAAAATCAGATGACTATATTTGTGTGGGTCTATTTTAGGGTTCTCTATTCTGTTCCATTGATTAATCTGTCTATTCTTTCACCAGTGTCACACTGTATTATTGTAGCTTTTATAGTGAGTCTGGAAATAGGGTGTTATTAGTCCTCCAACTTTGTTCTTCATTTTAAATATTGTGTTAGCTATTCTCAGTTTTTGCTTCTCCTAATAAACTTTAGAATTGATTTGTCAATATTCACAAAATAAATTGCTAGGATTTTAATTGGGATTGTGTTGAATCTATGAATCAATTTGGAAAAGAACTGATATGATGACAATATTAAATCTTCTTATCCATGAACATGAAATGTCTCTCCATTTATTTAATTTTTTCATTTTTTTCCACCAGAGTTTTGTAGATTTCCTCATAAAGATCTGATACATATTTTGTTAGATTTCTACATAGTATTCCATTTTTTGGAGTGCTAATGTATTAAATCATATCACATTTTTAATTTTAAATTCTCATTCGTTATTTGTGGCATATAGGCAGTTGATTGACTTTTGCATATTAACCTTATATCCATCAAACTTGCTACCAATGTTTATTAGTTCTAATAATTTATATTTTTTGGATGATTCTTTTGGATTTTCTGCATTTTAATCTGGGAACAAAGATGGTTTTATTTCTTCCTTCCTAATCTGTATACTTTGTTATTTTCTTTTCTTATTTTATTGCATTAGCTAGGACTTCCAGTATGACGTTGAAAAGCAGTGGTGAGGGGGGCATCCTTGCCTTTTTCTTGATCCTAGAAGTAAAGCTTTAAGTTTCTCAACGTTAGGTACAACATTACATGTATGATTTTATAGATTTTTGTTACCATCTTGTGTAAGTTTCCCTCTCCTCCTAATTTTCTGAGAGTTTTTATAATCAAATAGGTTTTGAATTTTATTAAATGCATTTTGTAAATCGATTGTTACAGTCATGTGATTTTTCTTCTTTAGCCTGCTGATTTGATGAATTACATTAATTGATTTTTCAATGTTGAACCAGACTTGCATAGCTGAAATAAATTCCATTTATGCTAGTTATAAAGTTCTTTTCATATATTTTTAAATTTAATTTGCTATTGTTTTGAGGATTTTTGCACCTCTATTCATGAGAGATATTGGTCTGTAATTTTCTTTTCCTGTAATGTCTGTCTTTGGTTTTGGTATTAACATAACGCTGGCCTCACAGAATCAATTATAAAGTATTTCCTCTGCTTCTATCTTATGGAATAGACTGTGGAGACTAATTTGTTACTTTAAGATTTGGTAGAATTCACCACCAGTGAATGCATCCGAGCATGGTGCTCTTTTGGGCAGTTATTAATTATTGGTTCAATGTCTTTAATAGATAGAGGCTTATTCAGATTTGTCTATATTTTCTTGCAGGAGTTTTGGTAGTTTGTGCCTTTCAAAGATTTGGTCCATTTCTTACAGTTTATCAAATTTGTGGCCAGAAATTTGTTCATAATATTCATTTAACATCTATGCAATATGAAGTGATATCCCCTCTGCATTTATGATATTAATTCGTGTCTTCTCTCTTTTCTTCCTAGTGAGTCTGGCTAGAGGCTTATTGATTTTCTTGATCTTTTCAAAGAATCAACTTTTGGTTTTGTTGATTTTTTTCTATCAATTTCTTGTCAATTTCATTTGTTTCTAATTTTTATTATTTATTTTCTTCTGTTTACTTTGAAATTAATTTGCTTCTCCTTTTAGTTTCCTAAATTGAATGTTTAGATTATTAATTTTAGATTTTTCTTCTTTTCTAATATATATGTATTCAATGTTATAAATATCCCTCTAAGCACTGTTTTCACTGCATCCCACAAATTTTGATAATTTCTGTCTTCATTTTCATTTAGCTCAAAATATTTTCACATTTCTGTTGAGATTTCTTCTTTGGTTCATATGTAATTTAGAAATATGTTGTTGAATCTCCAAATCTTTTGGGAATATCCTGCTATCTTTCTGTAGTTGATTTCTAGTTTAATGCATTGTGGTCTGAGAGCATGCATTATATGATTCGTATTCTTTTAAGTTTACTACCGTGTGTTTTATGACCCAGTTTGTGGTCTACTTTGGTCCATATTCAATGTGAGCTTGAGAAGAATGTGTAATTTGCTTTTATTGGGTGAAGTAATCTATAGATATCAATTATATCCAGTTGCTTGGTCATGCTATTGAATTCAACTATGTGTCCTTACTGATTTTTTTACCTACTGGATATGTCCACTTTTGATAAAGTTTCCAATCGTAATAGTGGATTCATGTATTTTTCCTTGCTCATGTATCAGTTTTTGCCTCACATATTTTGGCACTCATACATGTTAAGGATTGGTATGTCTTTTTGGAGAACTGACCCCTTTATCATTATGCATCACCTGTTTATTATTGATAACTTTCCTTATTGTGAAGTTTTCTCTGTCTAAAATTAATATAGCTACTCCTGTTTTTTTTTTTTGATTAGTGTCAGCATGTTACATTTTTCTCCATCTATTAATTTTTAATCTGTATTTTTTTTATATTTAAAGTGGGTTTTTTGTAGACTACATATAGTTGAATTTCGTTTTTTGATCCAGTGTGACAATCTGTCTATTAACTAGTGTGTTTATACCATGAATTTTTAAAGTGATTACTTTAGTTCACTTTCAAATAGCACTATAGCACAACATAGGTAGTGGAAGAATCTTATAATAACAAAATAATACCAATTCTCTCCTCCTATCTCTTACTTTATTGCTGTATCGTTTCATTTACACATGAGCATACATACACACATACTTATAAGCATATGTAATCAAACACATTGTTGCTATTGTTTTGAACAAATTCTTATCTGTTAGATCAGTTAAGAATAAGAAATACAAAAGGTTTTATATTACTGTCACTATTCTTTCTCTGATGTTCTTCTCTTAATGTTGATTTGAGTTTCTGACCTATATCATTTTCCTTCTATCTGAAAAACTTCTTTAAACATTTCTTACAAGGTATGCATACTGGCAACACATTCCCTTTATTTTTGTCTGAGACAGTCTTTGTTTATTTTTGACTCTTGAAAGATCATTTCACAGGGTACAGAAATCTAGATAGGTGATTTTGTCCTCTCAATGCTTTCAATATTTCACTCCACTCTCTTTTTATTTGAATAGTTTCTGAGGAGAATTGATTCTTATTTATTTATTTTTTAGACAGGGTCTCACTCTGTTGCCTCAGCTGGAGTACAGTGTTGTCCTCATAGCTCACTGCAAACTTAAACTCCTGGACTCAAACTATCCTCCTGCCTCAGCCTCCTGAGTAGCTCGGACTACAGGTGCATGCCACCATGCCTGGCTAATCTATTTTTTATTTTCTTTTTGTAGAGATGGGGTCTCACTATTGCCCGGGCTGGCTTCAAACTCCTGGCCTTCACATGATCCTCCTGCTTCGACCTTCCAAAGTGCTGGGATTACAGGTGTGAGCCACTATGCCTCGCTGATTCCTATCTTTTCTGTAGGTAAGGTTTCTTTTTTTTTTTTCTGCTTCTTTCAAGACTTTGTCTTTATCTTTAATTTTCTGCAGTTTGCATATGATAAGGTTGGTGTTTATTCTGCTTTATGTTAGTTTCCTGGATCTGTGGTTTGGTGCCTGACATTAACTGGGGGGAAATTCTCAGTCATCATTTTCTCAAATGTTGCTTCTATTCCTTTCTCTTTCTTCTGCTTCTGGTGTTCCTAATATGCATATTTACACGTTTTGTAGTTGTCCCATGGTTCTTAGATATTATTTTCTGAGTTTTTTTTTCAGTCATTTTTCTTTTTGCTTTTTAGTTTTGGACATTTCTATTGAAATATTCTAAAAGCTCAGACATTCTTTCTTCAGCCATGTATGATCTAATGAGCCCACCAAAGGCATTCTTCATTTCTAATTTAATGTTTTTGATCTCTAGCTTTTCCTTTTGATTCTTTCATAGATGTTCCATTTCTCTGATTACATTGCCTATCTGTTCTTTCATGCTGTCTACTTTGTCCAGGAGCCCTTAACACATTTATCATAGTTATTTTAAATTTCCAGTCTGATTTTTTTTTTTTTTTTAACATCTCTGCCAAGTTCCAGTCTGGTTCTGGTGTTTACTCTGTCTTGTCAAACTATGCTTATTGCCTTTTAGTATTTTTTTCTTGATAGCTACACATGATGTATTGGGTAAAAGAACTTCAGTAAACAAGCCTTTAGTAATGTGATAGTAAGGGGTGTATGGGGGGAAGTGTTCTATAGTCCTGTGGTTTGGTCTCAGGTTTTAGTAACTCTGTGCCCCTGGACTGTGAACTTCTCAAGTACTTCTCAGCTCTTTTGTCTTAGGTGAGATGGGATGGCTAGAGTCAGCTGGAGTTGGGTATTTCCCTTCTCTCAATTAATTAAGCTAAGAAAAAAATCTAATTGTTTAGGTGCTGGTAAGTAGTTTCTATTGAGGGCAGGATTTATTAAGAAGAACAGAATGCTGTGGTATATTTCAAAATGATTATTTCTCCTCTGTCCCTGATAGGAGTTTTAGAGAATTTTTCCCCCAGTATTTACTGTGAAAACCTGATTTAGCTCCTGGACTAGAAGTAAAACACATAAAAGTGTGGAAGACTCCCCATGACTAGATTGCCTTGGGATGCTTAAGTCTCAGACTTGTCCACATGGAGCTACAAGAAATTAATCAATTATAGTTTAGGTTTTCCTATTGTGGCACTGGTTCCTGGAGAGGTTTCTACTTGTATGTTTCTGCTTTGTTACGTTGTGATTCTCTGTACTCACTTATCTGTCTCTCTAATTTGAGGGCAGTGGTTTGCCCTGGAATTTCACTTCTCTGATGGATAAGATAAGAGTTGTTGATTTTTCAGTTTGTTCAACTTTTTACTTGTTGTTGGGATGGAGTAACAACTTTCAAGCTCCTAACATGCTGGACTAGAAACCAGAATCCCCAGCTAACTTTCACATTCTAATTTTCTTGCCCCTCCAAAATGGAATTAAAATCTAAGTATGTTTTTGAACTGTTAAATATAAGCAATATTGTTCCCCTTTCACTCTCCAACTCCTTTAAGAGAGTATTTCTTTAAACATATCACCCTGTTTCATATGCTGGCTTCCTTTGGATTTTTTAACCCTCTTTCTAACCCCACTTTGAAAGGTTATTTGGGATCAATGAGGCAGTTAAGTAGGTGATGACTATTAAGAGGCTTCAATGGGAGTACTGCTAAAATTCTCACTCTTTCTTTGGAGCAAATTCTTTTTGTGCAAGAGAAGGAAATGCCTCTTTCATGAAATTTTCTGCTCACAGGGTAACATTTTTCATTTATTGAAATAGGTAGTATTTCAATGGTTAATTCTATAAATATTCATGAATTTATACCTATTTTAGATCGTTCAAATATGTTCAATAGACCACTTATTAATCTAATATCCTTTAATCCGATGAGTTTGATATACCTTGTGAAGATATGCTCTGCTAATGATATACAGAAAGTAAGAGATGTTGTATATTTGGATAACATCTTGCTTGACATGTGCATTCTGGATAAACCATTCATCTGGGAGATGCTACAGCTTTATTGTCAAAGAGCACATTTCCAAAAAGCAGAACTTTATTAAATGTTTAACAATTCAGTTTCCTCAATTGTAACATCAGAGGAGACTACTACTACTTATCTTATAAAGAAAACTCTTGTGATGATATAAAAAGTGTTTGAAGATGGTATGGCATGTAATGAGCATTTAATGGAGGCTAATTATCATTAACAACAACAATAATGTGATTATAGTCTGGTTGGTAAGAAATCAGTGGTGAAACACTGGATTGTCCTGATTTCTTGAGCCTAGAAAGATGAAACTTCTAGACACTAATTTATTTAACAAATATTTATTATGCATGAGGCACTGCATATCATGCTGGGGTATAAATAACTGTGATATAATTTGATTGTTTTAAGAGAGACATGTAAAATCTACTCTGGGAGCATTGAACAGGGATTAATTAATTCTGTCTACAAGAGTCACAGATGACTTCACAGAGGGAAAAGATATTGGGATTCAGTCTCTGGATTAATGCAGGGGTTGGCTAAGGAAAGAATGAGGCAAAGACAAAAAGACATACTTCAGGCAGAAGGCAAAATGTGTGCATGAGATTGGGGCATGAAAGTACCTGGTGTGTCAAGAAAATAAGGGACAGTTTGTCCTGACTGGATGGCAGACTGTATAGGAGGAATAGCAAGTAATGAGTCTGGGAAAGTCAGATGAAGACATGTTATGAAGGATTTTAATGCCTTGCAAAAGAGTTTATGCTTATACTGAAGACAATAGAGAGCTAATTGAGAGTCCCATGTGTATCATTCTACTGCTCAGTCATTCATTAGCTTATTCATTCATTCAACAAATATTTATTAAATAGTTACTAAGTTCCAGTCCCATTCTAGACACTGGGAATACAGCAGTTGCAAAAGACAAAATGTCTTGCCCTCATAGACCTTACATTTTAGTGTACAGTATCAGACAATAAGACAAAAAAAAGAATATACACAATTATAGATGATAATATATGAAAAATAAATCAAGGAGTGGAGATAGTGAATATTGAAAGGAAACCTGCAATTTTATATATGGTGGCAAAACAGGGCATTGGTTGAAAGGTGACATGTGAGCCAAACTTGAAGGAGGAAGGAATATCATGTGGATATCTGCAACAGCAAGTGCAAAGGCCCCAAGGTAGGAATGTGCCTGCTATTATCAAGAATAGCAAGGAAGCCAGTATTGCTGAAGCAGAGTAAGCAAGAGAGAAAGAAATAAAAAATAAGGCAGAAAGAAGAGTAGAGTGAGGAATAAAGACCACAAAGGACCCCTATGCCATTTTCAGGATTTGATTTTAGTCTGAACAGAGAATGATATGGTCTAACTTCTATTCTAAAAATATTACTCTGACTATGTAGAGAATAAGCTGGGTTGTGGGGGAGGTGAAGGCCTAGAATTAGGTAGGATAGTTAGGACATTTCTGGAAAATATCAGACAAGAAACAATAATAGCTTAGGGCAGAGTAAAAGTGGTATAGAAGAGGTGACAAGAAGAAATGTTTTGGAAGTATTTTGGAATGTGAGTCAATGAGTTTTCTTGAGGGGTTTACTTGAGCATGAGGTGTTGGGGAAAGTTGATGTTGGCTCTCATGTTTTCAGCCCCATTAATGTTTCTTCTGCTGCCCTTGCTACTATCTTTCCTCCAGACCCCTGGACTTCATCAGCTTATTTTCCTCCTTTAGGTTTCTACTACCAGTCTGTTCTAGTTCTGTGTACCCAAGATTGTCTCACGGAAGGACATGAGCTTCCTGCCCCACCCCAATTCACAGCCTGAAAGAAAACATTGAGTGTTTTACTAGTCAATATGTGGAAACAGTCTATATATAATATAAATAAAAACAGAGATAAGTTATAAAGTTTAAAAATTACAGTAATACTTGTTAAGCTATACTTCATCTTCTTTCTCAGAATGAATTTCTCAGAAATGAAATATAGATCTCTTTCCTTTGAGAAAGGAAATGAAGACTTAGAAAATCTACTGTTTTTCCCTTGAAATAGTGTTCTCCATTTCCTCGTCTTGGTGAAAGTCATATAGTCTATCTCAAGAAAATTGTTTTTCTCCCCTGATGAGGAGCAATTCTGACAGAATAATGATTTCTCTTCTATTTGCTAAGGAGCATGTTTATTCCTGTGGTGTTACCTGGGTAACGTACATCCAAGGGCAGATCCAAGTTTTATGGCTCCTGAAGCTTATCCAATTTGGGGATGCCCTCTTTAGGAACAACTTCACAATTACATATACAAGATTGTTAGACCTCCTCTCAGAGCACTGGAAGGTATCTGTACAAATGAGGACCTAAAGCTCACGCTCTATTAGCCACACACTCCTACCTCAGGGCCTTTACACTTGCTGTTCCAATAGCCACATGATGTTCCTTCCTCCTTCAGGTTTTGTTCACATGTCAGCTTTTAATCAATGCCCTCCTTGGCCATCATATCTAAAATTGCAGCTTTCCCTTCAAAGCAAACCCGAATCTGGCAATATTTTTTCACCTAATTCTCCACTTCACCCAGGAATAATCTTATCTGGCACTTTTTCAGAGTTTCCACAAGTTTTGGGGTGATCTGCTCTAATAGATGATTTAGATGGAAAACTTTCATGCAGTGTGAAGCTGTTTTGAGATTAGAGACTGTAAATCAGGGTGATTCTTCAAAATTGCTTCACTGTCAATCTCCCATTTTTAATAAGCATCTTTGATATGGAATTTTTTTCTGGAACTTCATCTTTCCATACAATGGAAATTATTTTTAAATACTTTCTTCACATGAAAAATTGACTTACTCTTTTTAAGTTAGGAATGCTTTCCAACTCTTAAACTTTCCAGGTTTTAACTTATTAAATGGACATATATGTAGAAAATATCCATAAAACAAACCACTATATGGGCAATTACATTTTATTTTTAGTGTAATTTCCAAGTCTGTCTTCCTTTCCTTCTTTTCCTTCCTCCTTTCCTTCCTTCTGCCTTGCCTTGCCCTTTTGTAGCAAACAGTTACAGATTGTATAGCACAGAAAATCATATAGGAGCAAATTAGTATCCCTAAAGCACCAGGTATATTCTTGCCGCCTATTAAACAGTGACTCTTGGGGGAGGCTGCAGACTTTTGTGGTTTCCATCAAGAAATGCTGCTGAGGCTCTTCATCGGTATGCACCACTGAAAAATATTTTTACCATTGATTTTCCTCCAGCATTGATCTACCACCTGACGCTATCAATAATGAGGTTTGTTGGCTGATTTCTTAGGCTGTCTGAAATGTTCCCCGCCGCCCCCCCGCGGAAAGAGGAGCTGGTAGTAAAGCAGAAAAGAAACGTTGATAACTTGAAGTTGGGAGTTTGCAACCAACCCATCAGCATCTCTGAGTCATTTCTTCCAGCCCTTCCTCCTCTCTTTCTTCATTTCTCCAATCACTTTATTACTTGATAGGAAGTCTTCCGTTGGTTGGCCTCCTGAGTGTCGTTATTTTACAGTTTGGTATGCATTGGAATGCAAATTAAATGAGACAATTATCTGTGGTAAAGTGTTTTCTTGATGTTGGAAGAATGCATTTTCTTTTGTTTCTCTTAAAAATCTGAAGGCATCTAAAAAGCTGATTCAACTAAATACTTAGTGAGAAGCCAATTCTGTAAACTATGCCACTTTCATTTATTGAAGTTAGCCCATGTTTGGGCCTAAAGGGAGAATTTTCTGAAACACATGTCTATTTTGCTGTGGCAGAATGCCTCCCTTTACAAAGCAATAATATGGAGAAAAAGTAAAAAGTAGATAGTCAGCATTCCCACATCCCTTGTAAAGTAAAATGAAAATGCAGATACCCTTCTGTCAAGGTCCTGATCTTGGACAAAATTATATGCCAAAATTGGGGAAAGCACGTTCTGGGAGATATTCATTATTATGCATGAACTTAACTAAGTATTGATCACTCTAAGTGGAACAGATGGAAACAGCCATTTTTCTGGATTCAAGATATTGAATTATGAGAGGTCAGAGGAAAAATTCTCACTGACAGGTCAAGACAAAATTATTTAAGAAGGAAGATTAGAAAGCACATGATTTCACATATGATATATTTGGTTGTTTTTGCCTGCATACATTTTTAAAGATTTCTAATCATAATAAATGACTTTTATGGAAAACCTAGGTTATACATAAAAATTTTCTAGTATTTCACCTTTTTATTAGAAATATAGATACACACCTATTTTAATTAATTACATGTATCAATATCAAAAGGTTATCAACACATTCATTCTATCTTTTAGTTATAAATTTAACAACTTAACAGTTGTTTGAACTTTGTATATCACAAACTCAAGTAATTTCATATGCAGGGTACATTTGCATTACCTATGTGAAACAAACCCTCCAGAGTTGCGTAACACAAACTATACAGCTGCATCCCTAGGCCCTGATACACTCAGAAGCAGGATTGGTGAGTCCTGGGATATTCAAATACTTAATTCCATTATGAGTGTTAGACTGCTTTCTAGATCAGCATTTGCGCTCCTACCAGCACTTACTATTATCCTACTCTCTAGTTTTGCATTCAATGTTATCTTTAGTATAAGCCTGTCCTATGTGGTCCTCTCCTATTTGAAGTTACCTGTTTTCTGTCATGGAATAATCTAACCACCTTTTATCTCCCCCAGCATTTCTCATAGTTGCCATATTAGGTTCCAGAAAGCACCACCCTCCGTGTTTCTTCTGATACATATACTGGCTTGGGTTTAGAGAAGGAAAACTGAGATAATGAGCTAATGTCTGATCACCAATGTTTTCTCAACATGCATTGTCCTGAGTATGTGTGTGGGTATAACTTTGAATCTGCTTGAATGATATCAATTTTTATTCTTGATGTGTTTTTGCCCCACAACCATTCTATTTCAGTAGAATTTACCTGTTTACTCAAAACACTCAGTTCTGAATATCATCCCCGTTTGCCAGGTCCCCTTAAGTGTGTTATTTTTTCTTGCCTAGGCATTAAGTCTCAGGTCCCACTTTTGAGATACAATAAGCAGCAACAATCCCATATGTGATAAGAAGCACAGGAGCCAGTTAGTATACCAAGTTGTCATCCCCTTTTAAGGTAATAGGAAAGAGCTTCTCTATCTACTACATCTGGAAAGATTATGACTCTCCCAGACTCATTTGCCACAAAATTTAGTTTACCTGGTTGGCAACCTTCCAGCTGCAGGGAGGCCAGTTTGATCAGCTGGTCCTTGTAGGGATGCTTATGGAGGGTACCCTGCACATTCTCTTATAGGTTCACAGAATGCCCAAGGCCCAACAGCAGCCAGCAAAAAAAAAAAAAAAAAAAAAAAATTGGAAAAAATTGAAAAAATTTGAAAAAAAAGGAAGATACAATAGGGTCAAATGCTGCAGGAATTTTTTAAAAAAGTATTGTGAGAAACTGAAAAATCCTTGAAGTCTGGCATTTTGGGTGTGATTAATAGCTTTTTCCCATAGTGGTTGTCATAAAAATTTCAGAAAAAAAGGAAGGAATGAGGGTGAGGACATAGAAACCATTGCTGTAATAATCTCTATGAAATTTCTGATAAAAATGATATGCGGGTATAAAAAAATCAGTTCAATAAACAAAGGGTCAAGGGTAAAGGGATGTTTTAAATTTCATCAATGAAAGATCTTGCTAAGTTTTCAGGAATTTTTAGAGACAGTTGTTAAACAGGGCCATTATTAAAATGTAAATTATATTTATAGTTAAATTATATTAATATGAAGGTAATAAATACACAACAGTCATGCCTTTGTAATTATGTTACTACATTTTACTGTTAATTATGCTCTTGAAATTATGTCTGTTGTATCTGAGGACAGATACAAGACTGTATCCAGTGGAAAGGCCATATAAAGATGTGCCACCCACTACATGTGGCCTCCTTATTCTGCATTCAGTGACATCACACTAGTAGCTTGGAATCAGCCACAATGGAAGCATTTACAGCTTGAAAATCAGCAAATTCTATAAATTAGGGCTTGTTTGTTTTGTTTTTCAAAGAGCTGTTGATTGAACATTTACTGGCACATCACTAGGTAAAACTTTTGAGGATGACAGTGATTTTGAATGGCCACTCTGAGGAATAGGATACCATTGTTCTGACAGCTGATCAACTGATAAAGGAAGGCCAAAGCCAGTTGGGCCAAGCTAACATTGGCAAATATGTTTGTCAAGGTAATATACACCATAGGCAAACCAGGTATGGAAACAGCAAAGTGTTGGGTTCAATTCTTTGGGTGCAGGGTCTGGGCATAGAGTAGTGGGAGTGGTTGAACTGGAACACCTTGAGGCTTCAGCCAGTTACCGAGTAGTGAATCCAAGAGGAGGCTAATATACTGGGAGAAAAGGGTGGTAGTGGAGAACAGAAAACTTAATGAGGTGAAGCGTGGGTATAGCTGAAATGACCCAGGAGAGTAAAAAGAATGCAGAATTATAATCAGAGAGTGGGATTTTGAAATTTGGTATTTTAGAAAGAGCCATTGCCAGACCCTGGGTGTGATGGCGCTTATGAATTTGCTCAAGTTTGTCATAAGGGTAGATATACAATAAGTCAAGAGTCATAAGTTTGGATTGTTGGATGAGTTGATCAAGGAACCAAGAGTACCTTGAATAATGGTGGGAATGGGGTGGGGGTAAACTGAGCATGGTGTAGGAGTTGGGGTGGAGAGCTGTGTTGAGCTGGATCGAATTACCCTGGAGTATCTTGTGTCCAAGAAAAATTTTCAGTGACAATGCTTTCTGTGGCATTACACAAGTAGGGATCCTTTAACAGGCACTGTAACCCTTAGGCAATAGCATCTCTTGGAATTTTAATGTAAAAACATTTTTAATGTTTTGCAAAATATAACGTACTTAACATTCTATATAATTTCTGGTAAAACTCATAGACAGTCGTGCTTATGGGCTGGGGAAAGTGGCAGGGTGTCTTGTTTAAAACAAGATTTGCTTTTCCTGACCTACTTCTTCTCTACTTATTTAGGCCACTGCAAAGAGACTTTTTTCTTTTGCATGTTCATAAACAACTAAGGCAATACCCTGCTTATTTTTCTCTTTTGAATTCTTAAGTGTTCTGAAGTTCTTAGTATTGCAGCACATTCTCCAGAATTTATTTTAGTATTTATCATATTTCACTTCTTTTACCATTCCCTCAAGGTGTCATTTCCCTCTTCCACCTTTAGTAAGGGTATCACATTGAGCTCTGTAAAACATTAGCTCTCAATTTTGCCTTTCATTTTTGATACAGAGATCATATATAAAAATACATTTTATCTTTCAGTATTGCATCCTCTTGTAGCAGTCTCAGCCATTATTTTTCTGCCAATGTTTTGAAAGTAGACACTTAGCTCATATTTCTTAATGATGTGCTCTTCAAAATGTGGGTGACATCATTGAACACATGTATTTGTAGTAACAAATTTTCAAAACCTTGCTGTCTAAATCTCTTGCCTTGTGGTACTCAGGGGAGATCAAAATTCAGCAGTTTAACAACAGGTTATTCTCTTTTTACATTTTCTCATTCATTATAAATGTCACCATGGTTTTAACAAGAGTCAATGGCTTAACATAAAGGATTGATCTGGAACTTTTGATTGGTCAGTGGATGGATCAGGGACATCTATCCTTTAAACCTCATTAGTAGAGAGTTCCTTCTTACACAGGGCTATGCAAGAATGGAGGAGATTCTTTGAGAGTGTGTGTGTGCAGTGTGTATATGTGTGTTTTATGTATGAATTGGCAAGAAATAATCTTTCTCTTACACACACACAAAAAACACACATAAACTCAAATTCTATTTTATTCCCTATCTGAAGATAAACATTTAAAGCTGGCTATTTAGTCTCATATTTCTATACTGGTTAGTTTAATCTTTTATCACTGCTATCTAAAAATGGTGAGAATTTGGGTAAGCCATCAGGAAGAAGAAAGTAGTAATTTTAAAGTCCAGGCCAAGTCTGGGTGAGTGCATTGTGAAACCTGGGCATCACTGAAGTGTCAAGTGCTTGGAGGGTGGAGAATGGTTTTGCTTCCATAATAATGAAAAGCAGTTTGATCACAGTGAAAGGATATCAGTTGTGGGGTTCCATGGTCAAGAGTTTTAACTTGGGATTTGCCTTACTCTGTGGTCTTTGGTAAGTAATTTAACATTGCTGAATCTCAGATAGGAACTATAATTTAGGGATGATATCTGTCTTAACTGTTTTGGAAAGGATTACATGGGATGGTCTATTTAAAAGTCTGGCAGCGTAACTGGTATACACTGGTATACACATTTACTGAAGAGTAGGTCTTTAGTAAATATGGTTTCCATGTCTCTAACACCTAGAAGATTATTTGCTTTGCAATCTTCTAGATGCTAAAAAGTTATAGTATCTATAGATGTAATTTCTATAATTTGAATTAGATTTCCAGTATACTACTAAACTAAAAAGTCTTGAAATTTGAAATAAGTAGTTAGTGTTTACATTTCAGATTTCTTAAAAGCACGTGTGAGATTTAAGAGATGCCCACATACAAAATAATAAACTATTAATGGAACAGGAAAATTGGAGAAATGGCACTCTCCTAATATTCTAGGTGTAATCACCATCCTAGCTAAATTGGTAATACATTTTCATATGAAGAATTTGGTGCTTTATTCCTACCTTTGGGAAAAATATTATATCCACCAAATGATCAAACTATAGGTTTTTATTTTTGAATCATAGATTTCGTTGAAATTGTAAAACATTTTACTGCCTCAACATCATCACTTTTAAACTTAATAACTTTAAAACCTAAAACTGTTATTTATCTCTCTAAAATGTCATATTTCCTACTCTGGTATTCTCTGCTAGATTAAAATCTTAATGGAGCATAATAAAGTATTTCCTCCTCTTGTTTCAAAGACCAGCTAAGATAACCATCGTGTCCTGTTGGTCAGTTCATTTAATATTACTAGACATGATTTATTATAACATGTTTTATTTTCTTTTGTATCTGTTGTTCCTATCAAATAATGTTTGGGTATTATACATTATTATTGAAGTTTATACTTAAGTAGTGACCCAGTGATACTTTTTGAGAAGTAGGTAAAATTATGCTTAACTTTTCAGTTAAATATTTTCTTTTTTTTCCTTTTTTCTTTTTTTTTCCCTTCTCTTCTCTTTTCTTTTTTCCTTTTTTTTTTCTTTTTTTTTTTTTTTTGAGGCAGAGTCTCACTTTGTTGCCCTGACTAAAGTGCCATGGCGTCAGCCTAGCTCACTGCAACCTCAAACTCCTGGGCTCCGGTGATCCTCATGCGTCAGCCTTCTGAGTAGCTAGGACTACAGGCACGCGCCACCATGCCCTGCCAATTTTTTTCTACATATTTTTAGTTAGCCAATTAATTTCTTTCTATTTTTAGTAGAGACGGGGTCTCACTCTTGGTTAGGCTAGTTTTGAACTTCTGACCTTGAACGGTTCACCCACCTCGGCCTCTCAGAGTGCTAGGATTACAGGCGTGAGCCACCGCACCTGGCTTCAGTTAAATCTTAATTGAAATTTTTGGGTTTCATATCAGTTTTGTTCAAAAATTGAAAATTAATTACATATTTTCTGGAAAATTTGCTATGATCCCTACATAATTAAAATGGCCGTTAGAAACTAGACCTATTTGTTTCTGTCTTTAACTGACAATTACAAAATGACATGACTGCTTTATGGGTTTATTTAAAGTATGTAATACATATTCCTACACTGTCAAGAACAACTGTTTTAAATGGAGTTTATCCACAAATGCAAGTTTTTAAAAACAGAAAATTGGTTGATTTTCCCTGGTTAAAAACAACAATAAAAAGCAATTGGTTGAAATTTTATCTAAAAGTATGAAGGGTGTTTTTTTCCTTGACGATTTGCTTGAATTCGTTGTAAATTCTGGATATTATCCCTTTATTGTATGTGTAGCATGTGAGTATTTTCTCCCATTCTGTAGTGTTGTCTATTTGCTCTGTTGACTGTTTTCTTAGCTGTGAAGAAGCTTTTTAGTTTAACCAAATCCCATTTATGAATTTTTGTTGTTGCAATGATTGCCACTAGGGTCTTAGTTATAAATTCTTTGCCTGGGCTGATATCTAGAAGAGATTTTCCTATATTTTCCTCTGGAACTCTTATGGTTTCATGTCTTATATTTAAGTTTTTTATCCACCTTAAATTAATTTTTGTGAGTGGTGAGAGGTAGAGGTCCTCTTTCATTCATCTGCATATGGCTACCCAATTTTCCCAGCACCATTTATTGAATACAACTTCTTTTCCCCAGTGTATGTTGTTGTCTGCTTTGTTGAAGATCAGTTGTTTGTAGGTAGACAGTTTTATATCTGGGTTCTTTGTTCTGTCCCATTAGTCTATGTCTCTACTTTTCTACCAATACCATGGTGTTTTGGTTACTATAGCCTTGTACTATAGTTGGAAGCAGATCAGCAAGAAAAAAACAAACAACCCTATTAAAAAATGGGCAAAAGACATGAACAGAAGCCTCTCAAAAGATAAAAGGCGAATGGCCAATAAACATATGAAAAAATGCTCAGTGTCACTAATCATCAGGGAAATGCAAATTAAAACAACATTCACATATCACCTTACCCAAGTTAGAATGGCTTTTATTAAAAAGTCCAAAAACAATAGATGCTGGCATGGATGTAGAGAGAAAGGAACACTTATACACTGTTGGTAGGACTGCAAATTAGTACAACCCTTATGGAAAACAGTATAGAAATTCCTCAAAGAACTAAAGTAGACCTATCATTTGATCCAGCAATCCCATTTCTGGGTATTTACCTAAAAGAAAAAAGCCATTTTGTCAAAAAGACACCTGGACTCAAATGTTTATTGCAACACAAATCACAATTGCAAAGATGTGGAATCAACCCCAAGTGTCCGTCATCATGACCGGATGAACAAAATGTGATATACGTATACTATGGAGTACAACTCAGCCATAAGAAAGGGTGAATTAATGCCTTTTACAACAATCTGGATGGAACTGGAGACCATTCTCCTAAGTGAAGTATCTCAAGAATGAAGAAACAAACACCACTGTACTCACTATTAAATTGCAACTAACAAATGAAGACACATGTGCACAGAAGGAAGTAAAACTCAGTGGAAATCCAGCAGGAGGAGGGACAAAAACCTATCTAATGGATAAAATGAATACTATTTGGGTGATGGGCACACCTATAGCCTTGACTCAAGCATCACAAAAGCAATCCATGTCACCTAAAACATATGTACTCCCTTAATGTTTTGAAATAAAAGTATGAAGGAATCACATTATGTCTTTGCTTAAAGATTATTAGTTTCAGTTTATGGTGTTTTAGAAAATCTAAGCTTCTTTAACAGAAACAGTCTTCTATAAATGTATCTAATCCTATCTTAGTGTTGGTTGCTAGGAGAACATCTGATGCAAATTAATCAGTAAACATCTAGCAGCCAGCTACCTGAGGAGAAGGGGAGTGGGAGAGACTTAGAAGCTGGCCAGTAGGGAAACTGCTGATGGGAAAATGACTGTCAAGGGTTTTTTTTACATACCAGTGGCATCACACTGTGATAAAAAAAATTTTTTCCTTAGCATTCCTGTATGTAAAGAGGGGAAAAGAAAGAAGGAAAATTGGAAAGATAAATGGGGTCTTTCCAGTAAAGGTGAGCTTGATTTTTGTCTGTTGAACTTTGGCAAAACAGCAAGGGTTGGATTAATTAATGATTAAAGATTAGTGAGAATGGAATAGGGTACCTAATACTACCTAGATATTTGTATTTAAAGTTTGCTATGTGACATGTATCCTATTTGAAAGTAATGTTTCCATAAACAACAACAACAAAACATTTTGGGTGTGAACAAGGGTCTTCTTTAACATAAAATTTTATTTGAGAAAATACCCTAGAATATTTTAGAAAGAAATAAGGATTTTAGACATTTTGAAATTAAAATTATGTTTCAAAATATCAACAAAATGAGAACATAATTGCTTTTTAAAAATTTTAACAGAACTTCGGTGTGCTCCACAGAGAAATGTAGGACATTAATGAACATCCACATCTACAAGCAAAGTATCAGTCCTTGTAGAAGTTTGTACAACAGGAAACAGTTACAATGGTATGCTGGACCTGTGATCTCCCTTAATTTCTAACCTTAAGTCCTTTCAAACAGATTTTTTAAAACTCTTTAAGAAAAATAACAAGTGAAACTCAATTTATAGAATTTCATTTTGCAATAAATTTAGGTGGACATAAATGATTTATGTTTAGAAATATTAATAACTACATTTGGCTCTTTGTATCCCTGGGTTTTGAATCTATGGATTCAACTAACCCTGGATCTAAAATATTCAGGAAAAAAAGGATTGTTGCATCTGTGCTTAACATATAAAGACTTTTTCTTTTCATTATTCCATGAACAATACAGTATAATAAATATTTATATTGAATTTACATTGTAATAGATATTATAAGTACTTGAGAGATGATTTAGTGTATACAGGAGGATGTGCATAGGTTATATGCAAATACTACATCATTTTACATAAGGGACTTGAGCATCCAAGGATTTTGGAATGCACAGGTGTTCCTGGAACCAATCCCCTAAGGATACTAAGGAATGACTGTATCATGAAAATACGTGAACACAGAAATATTCTACAAAAACTACAAGGGAAATGAAAGAATAAACAATATGGTTTGTGACTAGCCTGAGCAAGAGTGAGAACTTGTCTCTACATAAAATAGAAAAATTAGCTGGGCATTGTGTTGCATGCCTGTAGTCCCAACCTCTTGAGAGGCTGAAGCAAGAGGATTGCTGGAGCCCAGGAGTTTGAGGTTTCTGTGAGCTTGACTGACGCGATGGCATTCTAACCAGGAGATAAAGAGAAACCCTGTCTCAAAAAAAAAAAAAAAAATGTTTGTTAGTTGTACAAAAACTCATTCAAATATTTTTTAAATGAGAAAGAAATTTGGTGTGGTTAGAGAGTTTATTATTTTTGTACTGAAAATAAGTATGTCTAAACTTTTCCATAATAAGAAAGTTAAGCTTATTTATATGACTTGTCTTTAATTTTTACATATACATATTTGAGTTACACCATGTATTTCAATTTTAATTCAATATTAAAAGTCATAAATTCTCCTCAGAATTTTGCCACACATAATGCTTGATGTAATACCTAGGATGTGGACTAAGATTATTTATTTTCTCTTTTGCATAAAATTGTGATTTGTTCAATAGCTTTAATTTTCTGCTCCATTTTAAAATTATCTGGTGATAGCTTACATAGCATATTATTTTATTTTCTCTCTTTCAGTTTTTTATGTAAGGCTCAGGATTAATAAACAAATCTACCAATATATAGAGCACAAAAATATATAACCAACATGGTTGCTAGGAGTTGTAAACCTCAAAGTAATAGATTAAGTCTCTAACCTCAAGGAGATTATTATCTGGTTTCAGAGTTAAAATTAAAACAAACACATGAAGCAGTTAGTGAAGGTGTTACATTTTTGGTATGGAGTATGTTCTATAGGTGTTTGGAAACAATTGTGTTTCGTGACTTCTGTAGGAACCAGGGCAGGCTCCATGGAGGCAGTGAATTTGTGTGGAAACTGAAGAATGAGGAGGCGTTAGAGGCAGCTGTGGAGACTTAGAGTTACAATATGTTTTGCAAATAAGTATTGAATAAGCAAATGATATCAACTAATTTGCCTCTGGATTTTATAAATGATATTGAACTTATTCATTTTTTAGTATGTTAACACAGCATATATTCACACAGAGATAGCTCCACACAATAAAAATTAACTACGTAATGATTATTTGTGGTTAATAGAAATATAATTATAATATGTTAAAATATATTGCTTTTATATTTAGCAAGGTCCAGAGTTACAAAAATGCTATCTACACAAGAGGAAATTTAATTAAGAGATTTTTCATAACCTTTTATTGAATTGCTATTTACCTAAATTGATTATTTTCAAATACAGTCTGAAAAGTTTCAGAAAACAGAAAAAGTATCACATCTAACCCAAAAATCAAGTAGAAATACTGAACTAAAATTCTTTAATACCAACATATTCATTTCCTGAAGATATGATGAATCTGCACATATAACATAAGCAGACCACTGATTTTGGCTATGCTTTTTCTAATGAAAAGGTAGATCACTTTAGTGTTCTAATTTTCTTACATTTGATCATGTGAAAGAGGGCTATATTGAGTATTTATAATTTAGTTTTAGTAATTGATTATGTGAAAGTTGACCATCTGAATGTTTACAATAACCATATAAAGCTCATCTTTATTTTAGTGTAGACAGTTCTCTCTCAAGTTCTGGTTTGCCTCATAGGCACTGCCCAATCCTTCCAAAACTGAACTTACCAATATTTGCTCCTCCTCCACTGTGTCTCTCAGTGGTCAATAACGTAACATTTTACCCAGGTCTGCAAGACAGGAGCTTGGGCAACAGACTTTACTGTCATGTCTGAGCCATTTAATCTCTAATTTGTATTACACATCTTCTTTACACTCTCTCCATTGTTGTTTCTGATTTCAAGGTTATTTTATGGTCAACTTGATGGTCAACTTGATTGGGCCACAAAGTGCCCAGACAGTTGCTCAAACATCATTCTGAGTGTGTCTGTGGAAACATTTCTGGATGAGATTAACATCTGAATTGGTAGACTGAGTAAAGCAGATTGTCTTCTCTAATGGGAGTGTGCCCATGCAATCAGCTGGAAATCAGAATAGAACAAAACAGCTGACCCTCCCTTGAATAAGTGGGTATTCCTTCTGCTTGAATGGAAACATCTGCTTATCTGGTGTTTTGAACTGTGTATAGGCCTCCAGACTGGAAATTATACCACTGGTTCTCCTGGATCTCGAGCCTTTAGACTTGGACTAGAACTAAACCATCAGGTCTACTGAGTCGCTGGCTTGTAGACTGCAGATCTTGGGACCTGTCAACCTCCATAATCACATGAACTAATTCCTTTTAATAAATGTCTTTCAATATACACATGCATCCTATTGGTTCTATTTATCTGGATAACTCTGACTTAATACAAAGCCTTTGGCACTTCTCTTTCCAATTTTGTAGTGATTTCTTAATTACTGTCTAGTTTTTCACCCTTCCCATATATCTTCTATACACCTACCATAGTTATATCTCTTGAATGGAAAACTCTTCAGGTCTTGTCTTTGCTTAAAATTTTTCCTTGGCTCCTCATCCATTTCAGTATAAAACACAACCACTGACATATCAATAAAGCACCTCAGTGATCCAGACCAGACTTGTTGGCTCTAGATTTTTCCTTCCTTCCAGCAAAACTGAAGTTCCAGTTTCCTGGACAAAGCTTCCTTGAGCTGCTGTATCTGTGCACCTCCTAATCACTCTACCTGTGATGTTGTTTCTCCTATTCTCCCATTGTCCACTCATCTAATTCCTATTCTTACCACTAGGCTCATGTTGTATTCCCACCTGAAAGTCTCCTTCCATTTCATTCTTCTTCCTCCTGTTTAATTCCTCTTTTATAGAATGGAGAGGTAATAAGTGATTTTTCACATCTATATTTCAGACAGAATGATAAAATCTTTGAGGAAAGGATTCATATCAAATAATTTTGCTAAGTGCTTTAGCACAGACAGTAGAGTAGGTATTCACTAAAGCTCTGCTGAATAAGTGAATGAATGAACCTCCTTCATATCAAGTAAATTCACTATTTTAATATGTTTTCATATTTAATATAGAAAAGTCATTTTAGAAATTCATCTAATTCTGGATTTAGTTCTCTCTCTATTTTTAATATTCTTTATTTGTCCTCTCAAATCCACCCGGCTCTATGCTTCCAGAAGCTAACATTTATAACTTTCGTTAATGGGATATCTTGCCCTCTCGCCTCAGATTGATTTTTTTTCCTTTTTTTTTTATTGCAGCATATTATGGGGGTACAAATGTTAAGGTTATGTACATTGCCCTTACCCTCCTCCCCACTCCAGTCAGAGCCTCAAGCCTGACTATTCCCCAGATGGTGCACATCACACTCATTATGTATGTATATACCCCTCCCCCTCCCCCCTCCCGTCTGCCCGACACCCAATAAATGTTGTTCCTGTGTGTCTACTTAGGTGTTGATCAGCTAATACCAATTGGCTGGTGAGTACATGTGGTGTCTGTCCATCCATTCTTGGGATACTTCACTTAGTAGAACGGGTTTCAGCTCCATCCAGGAAAATACAAGAGGTGCTATATCACCGTTGCTTCTTATAGCTGAATAGTACTCCATGGTATAAAGCATACAATGGGGAAAAGAATTCTTATTCAATAAATGGTGCTGGGAAAACTGGATAGCCGCATGCAGAAGACTGAAGCAGGATCCATACCTTTCACCTCTCACAAAAATCAACTCACGCTGGGTAACAGACTTAAACCTGAGGTATGAAACTATTAGAATTCTAGAGGAAAA
>CAUYRT010031225.1:0-82707 GCA_963574885.1 Lepilemur ruficaudatus
CCCCCCAGCACTGACACAAGATGCTGCTCTTTGCAGAGTTTCTGTTTCTTATCTTAAATGGAGCTTTGTGATGAGTGAATTCCTGGGCCTACTAGGTCATTATGTTCTCCTCTGCTTCTTCCACACCTCTGTGGCATTTCACTCTGTCCCATGTGTGACTAATGAATGGATGAAGAAGGATGCTATGCCTACTATCTTCATTCAAACGCAAATGAACTGGCTGATAAACGGTAAGCTTTCAGGACAATGGTCCTTAACCTGAGGGACACAAAAGCACCTTGGGGAGCTTTTGCAAAATAGCCATCCCTGAGGACTATCATTTAGTAGCCCTAAAGGGGAAACAATATCTATATTTTGACAAAGCTCTAATGCTGGTGAATCAAAAATCAAGGTTCACTATATTAAAATTATAAAGATAATCATCAGAAGAATTTCAAATAATAGCATAACTGAAACACATTGAGGAGAGGATGTGGGGGGGTAGTATGAGTTGATTTGTCATCTTTCTAATGGGAAGTCAGACATGAAATTAAAATTGATAAAGCAAGAACAAGAAATACAGATATACTATGTAGGAGTGTGGAGGAAACCATCAGAATAATCAAATACAGGAAAAGTTTTAAATAGTTATTTCTACAAAGTATGGGATTGGAGAGAACAGGTGTTTGCTTTTTATTTTATACCCTTTTGTACTATCTTTTTATCATGTGAATGCATTGCCTTTGAAATACTATTAAAAAATGAAAATAACTCCTTAGATAATTCTGTTGTATCTTGCTGGTTAGAGATCATCCATTAGTCACTGGAAAGTGGGGCAGGGACTAGCAGTGGCAGGACAGGGAAGAGGAGTTGATGTATTTTTTGAAGCTTTGTTATGGTCTATTAAGAGAGCCCTGCTTAGTTTGTGATCTCCTGGCCTGGAATTAAAGAACACTGGTGCTGTCGAGTGCTCTACTGAGACACAGCTTCAGAAGCATTACTCTTAAGAATAACCAAAATGATAACAATGGCTAAAATGCCACTTCATATACATTACATAACTCTATCCAAACAACATTTTAAGAGTTTTGAGTTACTGGCATTTTTTATTGGGGGAAAACTACAAAGCATTTACAGTACAATGTTTACCGTCACAATTTGTAGTGAGCTGATTTCCCAAAATATATTACCACTCATCTTATCTTGTTACGTTCAAAAATCTACTCTGTCAAAGTAGTCCATAGAGTACATACATAGTGCTCCAACTGTATCTACGTACAACCAACACTCAGGCTTTATAGGCAGCCTCTGCTATTTAGTAAAGGAGACTTTGATATCTGCCTTTAATTGTGTTTTAGGTGAGTTAATTTACCATGAAACACTTAATTTTTGTTGTGTTTTGTTGTTTTGAAACTCTCCCACTTAAATTAATAATTGCAATATTCCATTACCATGTTCATTTTGTATTTTCATAAATGCTATCAGTAGAATGTATTTGGGTCATTACATTTTCTTTTCATGATAAAAAATTTACCATATCTAAACTTAGAATAGTAATGTAAATTCAGCATAGATATTTCCTCACTTTTAGTTCAGTAATTTATTAATAGAGTGCCTGTGTCCTATTAGATTTTGGCCCAATACAAAGTACATATGTTCCAGTAGCAGCTGGAAATATATATAATATACTGCTAGCATTCAGTTCCATATGGTTGATGAATGAAACCCATCAAACTCTATACTTTTCAAAGAGTCTCTGCACATTTTCTGAATACATTTTATGCTGAATTTGTAAGAGGACATAATATTTAAACCCATTATAAAATTTGTTCTCTGAAAGGAAAAAGAAATAAAAATTCTGATGCCTTAGAGCCAAAATAGTAAGTTAAAAAAAGTTACTGAAGCACTTCAGATGTTAGCCTTACCGGTCTTCACATTGAGGATGGTGAACCTTTGATTTTAAAGACCATTTGTGATGAAAAGATCCTATACTGCTGTAAGACTAATGGTGTCTACTGAAGCATTGAGCATTTACGTTTTGTAAAATATTTAAGAGGGCAACCTAGGACCTAACTGCTAAAGAAGGAGTTTCTGAAGCCCATAAGCATCCTCCAGGACAGTTTCAAATGATGCCACTGAGGCATCAGTGATAGGAGCCTTTGGTCCCAGTGTGTTTCAAATGTATTCTAAAACAAACAGAAACCCTCCAGGAGGATCAGAAGGAATAACTTTTTTATTAGAATTCTTTATCTTTAAGGATAGTTGCCAGAAATTGCCTTCTACAGCTAACTACTGAAACTTTTTTTTTGTCTTGTAAGCTTTAGATCAATAAGTTGCAAAATAATAGATTTATAACTTATTGAGATTTGAGTTATGTTTTCATTTGTGTGACTATCCTTTTGCAATTTGTTATGTAGCCACCGGAGGCAGGTTCCATATTAAACCAAGTCCTCTAGCAGCGGTCCCCAACATTTTTGGCACCAGGGACCAGTTTCATAGAAGACAATTTTTCCAGGGTTGGGGCAGAGCTCAGGTGGTAATGTGTGGCTGGTTCCTAACAGGCAGTGGACTGGTACTGGACTGCCACCCAGGGGTTGGGGACTGCAGCTCTAGAGGACTGATATTGTTCTCAGATAAATGCTGCTTCTTTTGATAGGGGTCCAAAGGAGGAAAAATAGAAAGAATGTTTGCAAAGATAAAGGATAGTTGAAGATTATGAAAATGGATTTTTATAAGTCAAATATAAAAGACTATTTAAGGATTTTCCTTTTATAGACTTTTAAGGAGAATATAGTTATGCAATATTTTAGATGAAATAAAATATTCTGGTTAATCAAAGTTCTGGTTCCTAGAACTCTAACAAGACATATAGATTACATTTAAGGAAACAGGATTCAGGAAATTAATATTAATGCTCTTTTTAAAATAGAGTCTAATTACTAATATTATTCAGTTCTTATGTGCTAATCACTTTAGAGTCCTGTCTCTTTTAACTTAATATTACACATATTGTAAACTTGGATTTGTAGAAAAATATAATTTAACTTGTCCTTGTACTTGGGAAAGATAAGATAAACTGATTGATAGAGATTTCCAAGTGACAAAATAGTTGCTAGGTAAACTTATCACATGTAATGAAAGAGAGAGAAAATGTTTACAATAGAACTACATAGAAATTAAAATAACAGGTGTGTTCAAGATTAAACAGATTTTGGTGAATTACTTTAATCTTTTTCAATTTTACAGGTTACTATGAACCACCAAGGAAATTGAGACCATAAAGTATGTACAGATAAATGTGTGTACATTAGTGCTTCCAGCTTCTGGTGAGGGTGAATTAGATAATTAAAATCAACCTTCCTATTGAATATATAATATAAAGATCTCTTGCAAATTAATGGGAAAAAGATAGAAAATGCAAGGGAAAAATGGGAAAACTCCCCAAACAGGCACATCCCAATAGAGGAAATAATATGTAGAAATGTGCTCAATCTCATTGGTAACTAGGAAAATGCAAATTAAAACTATAATGGGATGTCACCACATACCCATCAGAGTGGCAAAAAATAAAATATCTGATAACGTACATGTATGAGAATAGTAAATTTTAAAAAATATATGGCATTGCCAATTATTAACGAGGATGTGGAGCAATGAGAACTCTCATGCACTGTTGCTGAGAGTACACACTGTAAAATCACTTTCCAATAATGTCTGACAGGGAAGCTGTGTACAATCAATGACCTAGCAATTCCTTTACCTGGTCTCTGCAACACATAGAAATACATGTTTACATGCGTCAGGAACCATGCTCTACAATATTCACAATAGCATTGTTAGTAGAAGCCCCAAATAGGAGCAACCCCATAGTAGAACTCACAAGCAAATGGAGGTAGGTCCATACCATAATATACTATTGAGACAGAAATGAATGGATGACACCTCCATACAACAGCATGGGTAAGTCTTAAACACAAAAGACTGAGCTAAAGAAGCTAGGCTAATACTGTATGGTCCTATTGACACATATTTCAAAAATAGGCCACATTAAACAATTATTGGCAATATGGAAGGCGGGGGTAAGTTGGGATTATAATCAGGAAGAGACAGGCGGAGGGCTTCTAGGGGTCAGATGTCATTCTAGGTTTTGACATGGAGGGAAGACACATGAGTGTTTTTTAATGATTTGTTAACTATGTATTTATGTTTTATGACCATTTTGTATGTTGTCTCACAAGATAATACATTACAGAAACTTATCTCATGGGTATTTCAGAAAGATGAGTTCATTTATGCCATAAATATTTAATGAGTCCTGTCTTAGTAGTCCATTTTGTGTTGCTATAAAGAAATACCTGAGGCTGAGTAATTTATAAAGAAAAAGGTGTATATAGCTCACGGTTCTCATGATTGGAAAGTTCAAGATTGGGCATTGGTATCTGGTGAGGGTCTCAGGAAGCTTCCACTCATGGCAGAAGGTGAAGGGGAGCTGGCGTGTGCAGAGATCACATGGCTAGAAAGGAAGCAAGAGAGGGTGAGGAGGTGTCAGGCTCTTTTTAAACAACCAGCTCTCTTGAGAACTAAAAAGTGAAAATTCACTGATCCCTGAGGGAGGGCATTAATCTATTTATGAGGGATGCACCCCCAGGACCCCCAAACCTCCCATTAGGCCCCACCTCCAACATTGGGGATCAAATTTCAACAAGAGGTTTGGAGGGTCAAACATCCAAACCATAGAAAGTGCCTATGGTGTACCTCGGCCTGTGCAAGAGATAGCTCATAATTTAAATCAGGAGAGCCAAAAGTGAACAAAGGTAGACTAAGGCAGTTTCATGTCTTTTATTTAGAGTTATCAACAAGCAGCATGATTAGAAAATGCTCTAAAGATGAAAGGAACAGAAAAGTAGGTGACTGAATAGAGCCAAAAGGTACAAATGGTCCTAGAAGCCTCTAATATTTGGGAAGAGCTTTATTTGCTAATCAATTTCCTTCTCAGTTTTGAGTTGTATCCTCAAGCTTGTCTGAAAAATTGCTTGACTTTTCTCTCCAGTACTTTGTGCTTTCTCCATATCACTGTAAAATATTTCTATTATTAATAATTTCCTTAAACTACTGACCAAGCACTTATAATATTTGTTATTTGGAGGAAAATAAAAGAAATCAAATGCAATCATTTTGAAAGTCCCTGACTAAGTGTCGGAGCCTAGGGGGTAAACACAAAAATGAAACTTGAGAACTTTTGACCTTCCTCTCACTGATGTATGTTGAAAGCAATTACATGAATTTGTATTTCTGGCCCTTAAAAAGGGAGAAAAGCCACAACCAAAAAAACTTGGCCAAAACTAAATTTCCTACAGACAGCTTACTGTGCCGCTTTTGACAGCTTCCTTTGCTACTGTAATTTATAACCTTGAGTATGACAAGAGATTTTTAGTGCAGGTGGTGACTCTTGAGTTAAGTAGTTTAGAAGTTGAGTCCTGAACAAGGGAGTAGGCCCTTAGTTAGAATGTACTTGTGCATCAACTCGTAGAGTGGCTAGAAGAACACAGTGCTGCCATGAAACACAATTTACTAAAACTTTATAGTGAGTGGCATAGAAGACTAAATTAGAATACAAATACATGAATTAAAGCAAGTAAATATGTGTTTCACTACTGCAGCTAGGTAAGAGTAGGCAGTCAAGAAACTTGGAACAGATTTAATTGTCATAAAGACTATGAATAGGGTATGACGACTGAGATGAAAGTACTCTTATCTCTGTTAAAATAGCTTGCTATGTGCTGTTTAAGTACATTTTAAAAGCATGCTCTGGGAAGATTAGATAGTAACTTCAAATCTTTTCAGAAAAGCACATCTACTATCCACACTAAGTGTGTGAATCAGCTATGGTTGCTAAGAGACCAGAGCTTCAAAGGGCAAGGTTAGGAGAAAGAAATCACTTTCTCCTAATTGGAAAAAGGAGGTATGCAGTTTAATACTAAACAGTAAAGAATGTCACTATTTCTCTCAGGATTTGTTTGTATGTTGCTGGAAATCATTTAGAAATATATGTCTACTAACCGCTGGCAACACATTGAGCACCAAGGAAATGTTAATTAAGAAAAACTCATGTCTATTCTTTGATTAAATATATGCAGATGGTTATGGTTTTGTTTTTTTTTTCCTAGACAGATGTAGAAACTTCCTACATGTTAATCTCATAGTGGTCTTAACCATCTCAACCCAGTGACTTTCACTTCCCTATCTACTTTAAGCCTTCTATGCTCCTTGTTACTTTTTAAAACATAACTTTTAAAATTTTGGATTCTGAAGTCCCTCTCTCAGTTCACAACCTCCTATGGTATGATTCTTTCCTTCTCTAACTCCTATGACTGACAGGACTTGATGAGGGGTAGGGGAGTCATCAAATTTTGACTCTTGGGTTTTCTGCCTTTAGCACTAGGAAAGATTATAGAGGAAATCTGCTAAGATACGAAATACTAAAAGAGAAGCAGATTTAGGAAGAGAAACTGACGAGTTCAAGTTTAGATACAATTAGTTTAATATACCTGTGAGACAACACATTTATCTAGAGTTCAGGAGAGAGGATCAGTTTGAAGCTATTGACACACAGACGATAAAAAAAAAAAAAACCGTTACAGTTGGTGAGGTCATCTAGAAAGAGTAAGGACTAAGAAGAGGTCTCAGGGCCAGTCTCTGAAGAATTCTAACATTTAAAAGTGGATTAAAAGGAGAGGGGCTTAAAGAGTGACCAAAGAGGTATAGTGTACATAAAATAAAGAGAGTATTTCAAGAGAGGGGACAATAGTGTCAAATGTAGGTGGTGAAATGTTGTCAGAAGTCTGAGAAGTCCCTTGGATTTAGCAACATGGAGGTCACCAATGATCTGGGTGGTAAAAGCAATTTTAATCATATGGAGGATATTTGAATCAGAATGTGAAATGTGAGAGAAAAGTGAAGAGATAGAAACGGTAACTATTGAGCATTCTTTTTAGAAATTTGAATGAGAAGGGAGAGGAAAAAATAGAATGACAGTTGGATGCAAAAATAAGATAGAATGAGGCATTTTTAACTGGGTAGAGTTTAAGTAAGTTTGAATGCTAATGAAGAGAGGTCTGGAATTTTGAGCACAGGTGAGACCTGGGGCTTAGAGAGGAAGAGACATTTTGCCATTGTAAATTTGGTTTGTAAATTTTGTGATGGGCGGTCAATTAAGTTCCCATGGAATAATTTCTATTTCTTCTTTGAAATTAAAGGAAAATCATCTGCTGAGTTTGTGGCGGGGGGAGCTTACCTGACTAAATGTCATGCTTTCTTCAGGAGTCAGCTTTCTTCCCAGACAGGCTTTCCCCATAGTGGCAAAACAGTATCAGAAGTTCCAGGTTTCACATTTGCATACTGCAGAGTCTATGGGAGAAAGGGTTTGTGTTTCAGAGTTTCCAGAAAGTCCTGACATTCACTGAGATTGAACAGGCATAGGTGAGACACCCACCCATGAACAGATAATCATGGCCGGAAAGAAGGAAGGTTCTGACTGGCTTGTCCTAATTCATGTTTGATCCATGGGTCTTGGAGGAAAGTAAGTATTCCTTAAACCAATGTATCTCCAATGGAAATAGGAGATTGTTTGAAAGGTAGAGAATGAGAAATAGATGGTTAGAAGGAAAAAAAATTGTCCACTACAAAGAATAAAGAAGGGAATCTGGAAGACTCTCTAGAAAGTGAGAGGAAAAATAAAACAACCACAATGGGATAACCATAAAACAATGAAAATTTGGCAGGTTTAAGATTTAAAAAATTAATTTCTGGAATAGATACATTGCAGATACATGGCTATTGAGGATACCTAACTCTTCTTCAGTGGGCTTTGTAAGTTTGCATTTTTCAAGGGATTTGTTCATTTCATTTAAGTTATAGAAGAATTTATCAGCATAAGTTGTTCATAATATTCCCCTATTATCCTTTTAATCTCTGTAGACTATGTGGTGATGTCACTTTTCATTCCTGATATTGGTAATTTATGTCTTCTCTTTTTTTTCCTGATTAGTCTGGCTAGAGGTTTATCAGTATTATTGATCTTCTCAAGTAACAAGCTTTTGGCTTTTCTGTTTTCTATTGTATATGTCATTGTGTTCTCATTTTTATTATCTCTTTTCTTCTGTTTTCTTTTTTTTTATTTTTTAGATAGGGGGAGTGAGGAGAGGGTTTCAGGGTTTCAGCTTCTTCATTCATTCATTCATTCATTCATTCATTCATTCATTCATTCATTTATTTATTTATTTATTTATTTATTTATTTATTTATTTATTTATTTTTGGAGACAAAATCTCACTCTGTTGGCCCGGTCTAGAGTGCAGTAGCATCATGATAGCTCACTGCAATCTCAAACTCCTGGGCTCAAGCAACCCTTCTGCCTCAGCCTCCCAAGTAGCTGGGACTACAGGCATGCACCACCATGCCCGGCTAATTTTTTCTATATATTTTTAGTTGGCCAATAAATTTCTTTGTATTTTTAGTGGAGACGGGGGTCTCGCTCTTGCTCAGGCTGGTTTCGAACTCCTGACCTTGAGTGATCCTCCTGCCTCGGCCTCCCAGAATGCTAGGATTATAGGTGTGAGCCACCACGCCTGGCCTGAGTTTGAGTCTTGACTCCCTGCACACAGCAGCTTTGTAGCTGGGGACAAGTTCCCTCATTATAACATGGGGATAAAGAGGGTACCTCATGGCATTTAGCACAGTGCCTGGCACACAGGGAGCACTCACTAAATGTCACTATCTTAATGAATAATTAGTTTGGAACCTTGCCAAAGAGGCTTCAGAAATGTATTTCTTTGACCTTGCTTGTCACGTTTGGCATTCTCTTATTTTTGGCTTCAGCAGTCTCTTTGCCAGAATAAATTCTCATCTTCTTGGGAAATTTGCTTTTGCAGTTAATCTTTCTCTTTTTGTCTTCATAATGTTTTTTATTTTCTTCTATCAAAGGTTAACATGTCTTTCCTGTGATATTCCCTGACTTTCTCTTCTGGCTCTTATACAATCTTCTCATTTTTCTCTCTGCTAAATTCTTAGAGTTGCATACATCAGCTGTTTCAGTTGCTATTTTTAAATTAAATTACATTTTTAAAATTTTATTTATTTATTTATTTATTTATTGAGACAGAGTCTCACTCTGTCACCCTGGGTAGAGTGCAGTGGCATCATCATAGCTCAATGCAGCCTCAAACTTCTGGGCTCAAACAATCCTCCCACCTCAGCCTCCTGAGTAGCTAGGACTACAGGCATGTGCCACCATGCCTGGCAGTTGTTATTTTCAAACATTTTATTATAACTAATACATGAATTATTATATTATATGCAACATTATATACGTATTATTTATTAATTATTAATAAATTAGTATTATTTTAAATTTTCTAATAATTACCTAAAATCTTATTTTGGTCTACTTTGTTCTGGTAAAAATGTACTCTTAAAGAAAAATCAATGACATCTTTAATTACCAGATGCAATAGCTATTTTTTGTTCTGTATGGACATTTGTTACTACTCATTTTGAGACTCTTTAATTTTTTCCATGCTCAGAGACCATGTGTGGTAGATTAGATTATTGTCAGCAAATATTCACCTCCCAGCCCCCTCCTCTATTTCTATAGGAGAAATAGTATTCTTCCCATCTCACTATTGATGTTGGACCTGGCCAATAGAGAGTAGACAGGAGTGACAGGGAGTGAGTTCAAAGGCTAGGCCCTAAGAAGCCTTGAGTGCTTCCTTCCACCCCTTTGGGAGTCTCTCTTTTTTTTTTTTTGAGACAGAGTCTCACTCTGCCCTGGCTAGAGTGCCTTGGCATCAGCCTAGCTCACAGCAACCTCAAACTCCTGGGCTCAAGCAATCTTCCTGTCTCAGCCTCCCGAGTAGCTGGGACTACAGGCATGTGCCACCATGCCCGGCTAATTTTTTCTATATATTTTTAGTTGGCAAATTAATTTTTTTCTATTTATAGTATAGACGGGGTCTTGCTCTTGCTCGGGCTGGTCTCGAATTCCTGAGCTCAAATGATCCTCCTGCCTCGGCCTCCCAGAGTGCTAGGATTACAGGCGTGAGCCACCACACCCGGCCGGGAGTCTCTAATTCTTGCCGTGAGGATAACGTGGCCACATAGCCACTGCCCCTGAGCTGGGGTAAGACGTGTGTTACAGAGCTGCTCCAGCCACCCTGCAAATCTACAGCCTGAAACAGAGTGACCCTGGAAATTGTAGGCCTATGAATATGAGATTGAAGATGGCTCCATGAAAAGGACTTCCATATTCCACCACCTGTGTTTCTTTGAAAATGAGCTTTCTATGGCCATTTGAGGCCCTCTGTCCATGATGATGCAGGTCAGAAATGCTGGGAAATTTATATCCCTGAGAGTAATCCTCAATGACTGACAGAGATTGCTATAATATTCAGTTCCCTTACCCCTTGGGCAGGATGACTCTAAGGCTCATATTTTATACTAGCTCCCACGGTTTCCCAGTGAATTGAAGTCCAGCTTCCCCAAGGGTAACTTGCTTGCTAATGCACTCTTTACTGGCTGTCTTCCCTTCCCTCTCTCACTTCCCTACTTCTTTCCTGGCATTTCTTGTCTAAGAGTCTGATTCTGGGGAACCATACTAAGAGAGCAAATGGATTTGATCCATCCTGTTGATATGCAACCCAAGATGTCTGCCCATCTGTCTAGGTAACTCCAAGAACAAGAAGCTGTAGGAGCTGAAGGGAGGTTAGAAGGGGCCAAAGCTGAAATTCTCAGCCTCTTTGGGGTCATCAGTAGCAGAAAGATTGCCTGAGGTCTCCCATCCTCAAGATCTCATACCCTCAAACACCCACTCCACCAGAAAGCCAGGATTTGGCTTCTTTGGATGTCTGCCATAGGGGTATCATCAATCAGTGTTAGCCAGTGACACTGTGATAGCCAAAGAGGATAACAATAGCCACTTTCAGTAAGGAAGCACTAGTCTCTTGCCCTATCCCTCCTCTCTGCCTCTCTCTGTAGTTAGTTCTTTAGTGGAATGAAAAAAAGAAACGTCTCAGAGCTGACTAAGCTTCTCCCCACTATCTTAAGTTGTCCCAGCTTAAGCTTGTTTTGGGGGCAGTGAAGAAATGAACTACAAATCAAGTCTGAGATTGAAGCTTTAACCTGGCTTGTCATAAAGTAACTGAAAGCCACCAGAAGGTAATGGCATCTTTCAAGATAGCCACTAAGTGATTCAGTGTTCGCCAGGGAAGGGAGATATGACAACACATGGTTGAAAATAGTGATGAGAGAAAAAATAAATTCTTCTCAATAAACTGGTTATAGAAGTGATTTCAGAGATGAATAAAACTCAAGTGTCTGTGTTGGGATAGTTTTAATCTCAAGAAAGAAATGTTTGGTAGAAGCTTGTCTAATAATATTGAAGCATAAATCCAGCTTGTGTCTCCTCATACACCGTCCCAGAGGGAAAGTCAAAATGCTTTTCTGTGAAGATGCTCACCGTTACATTGGAAGTTGCTCTGATGAAAGCTCTATGCTGAGGAAAACTGTCTGTGGTGTAGCAAAACAGTTTCCACAAAATTCTTAGCATTTTATTGTTGAGTTATTTCAACTCTTGAAGGTCAAGAATAAAATCCTCTTGGAAAAACAAGATGAGAGAGTATCTGTATAGCTTTTCTTAGTTCTTAACCCCATGTAAGAATATTAAGCCAAGGCACCTTAGAATTACAGGGTTTAGTTGATTTAACCTTCCTACTCTCCTTAGGAGAGAGGCATAATAGAGAGACTGAAAGGGATGAACTTATCACATTTTATAACGTGAGGGTTTCACAAAGATCTTTCACAAAATAAGGATCTTTTCTTTCAAAAATGAAAAGGACAATAGGAGAGAAAGTGAAGTGCTTCTAAGAGGATACAGCCATATTGATATACAACATAAAATGTAACAGCTGGAAAAGACCTTAGAATGATCTAATCTAACCCTCTATATTTTACAGATCTAAAAGCACTGACTCTTGATGCTAAGGTTATCACTTTTTATGAATTACCACACTGTCACTTCAGACAAAACATATTCTTAGAGTTGCAGCCTTATGATTATGTAACCAAAAACCCTCTGCCTTTGGGCCATTAGGAAAAATAAGGCCAATGACATTGATATAGATTAATCTGCTTCTTTTGCATAACCAGACTGCATGTACATTTCATTTCCTAAAGATAATAAATTTCACATTATTTTATAGATTACACTCTACAACAATCTTTCCACTACCTGAAGAAACAGGAAAGTGTGGGTTTTAAAGAAATGTCTTATTGTTGTTATGCTTTCTGGATATGTTGGAGATAGAGGGAGGTACTTTCCAGAATCCTTAGAGAAGAGATAATGGAAACACTTAAACTGGGGTCTGTCTCAATTACCGAATCTGTGTATGTGCCCATGTATCATTCCTTATCTGTTTCCCTATAGTGATGTTAGTGAGTTGCCCTTAAATTAGGATGCATACTGTACTTGCCTCCAGATCAAATGACTGAAAGCTAACAGATATTTTAAAATCAAACCAGGCTCAAGGAAAAAAAATAATCAGAACCTGTTCAGCCATAGAGCTGTGTTTTGAAAGAGTGTGTGAATAATAGAAATCTTCAAAATGGAAAATGTGGTAAAAGGTAAAAAGAAAAGAGGTGGGATGAGAGATCCCATAGGAAAAAAAAGAGGGGGATGGGAGAGAAGGTAGTCAAGGATTTAAAAATGTCCTCTTGGGGTCTTAGCCATCAGGAGGTGATATCTGAAAGATGCCTTCAAATATTTGAAGGTTCTTCTCTTTGGGGCCTCCAGATGTTTTATCTTTTTTTGGTGATGCTCAGATCCTTCTTTTAAAATTCTGGCCCTATAAGCAACTCTTGGCCCTGAGATAGGAACATATTTCTTGCTTTTACAGCACTTACTGTAGAGTGTACACCTCAATGAATGATGGCCTCTTTTTTCTCCAGCCTTAGGATTTTGTAAGCATGCCCAAAGGCTCATGTGTGATGGAGCTGACTAATAAATATGATAAACACTGTTTTGACAATGTTTTCAAAATCAGGCATATGGATTACACAAATCCCTAAAAGTATTTTTGATGGGCAAACAGTTTCCAAGTAAAATTAGTCACTATTCTGCAGCCCCTTTTTATGGACATAGAAAATACATCAGGCCCTGTGGGATACAGCAGTGTGAGACACAGACTCTCAACTGCAGACTCTCAACTCAAAGCGACCTGATTTTGTAGGAATGTGAAGTTTATGAGAGAGAGCTATCTTTAGAAGCACTGAACAGCTAAAGAGTATTTTACATTCAGACATGGCTCAAGAAAAAAATGAACATCATTATGGTATTCTAAATTCTCATTTGTCTTAGAGAAATCTAAACCAGAATTTGCTAAATAATAGACATGCCTTTAAAATTGAGAAGTTATTTCCCACCTGCTAAAAGAGTAACTGGAAATCATGTAAGAAATATGAGTTTTAAAGTGGTTATGTAAAAATGCTCAAGATCAAGAATAGTTGCATCTGGGAAACAAGGACATTATGAATAAAGGATGTTCACACTGTTATCACAAACAAACCAAGTATGGAAAAACTCTAAGAAAGGGGCATCAATACATACATTATCAAGAAGAAATCAGTAAGAGTAAAGAATAAGAAATTAGAGAACAATATTTGTCACAATTTCTCCCCATTGAAATAGCCCAGAACTGAATGAGAACTTTGAGGGAGAGGAGATGGCCCTCAGAGAAAATGTGAATTTATCATCACTGTTACTTGCAGATGATATTTTTGTGTCTGTTCCCATATCATACATTCTCACTGTTGCTATATTGGACACTGGATGACACACTGGCACTCACAGGGTATATGAGACATTAGGGGAAAGCTGAAGTGAAGTGATGAATAGTTGATGACCTTTTGCATTTGTAGGTGGCATAAATTACATTATTTTCAGGCAGGCAGAGAAACATGAAATATGTTTTATCTGTCAAAAAACTTTCAGCTGAATCCCAAAGCAACAAATGCTGGCGAGGATGTGGAGAGATAGGAACACTCTTACACTGCTGGTGGGACTGCAAATTGGTACAATCTTTGTGGAAAAGAATTTGGAGATTCCTCAAAGAGCTAAAAATAGAATTACCATTCGATCCAGCAATAGCATTATTAGGCATCTACCCAAAAGAGCACAGGACATTCTATGATAAAGACATCTGCACCTGAATGTTTATGGCAGCACAATTCACTATTGCTAGGTCGTGGAAACAACCCAAGTGCCCGTCAATTCATGAGTGGATTGTTAAAATCTGGTATATGTTCACAATGGAATATTACTCAATTTTAAGAAATGACAGTGAGTTAGCACCTCTTGTATCATCCTGGATTAAGCTTGAGCCCATTATTCGAAGTGAGGTGACACAAGACCCAAAGAATGGGCTCCACTTGTATTCGCCATCAAACTGGTATTGACTGATTAACACTATGGTGCTCAAATGGTGGGAGCGAACACTGGGGAATTGGGGGGTGGGGAGTAAACCCACATCTGAGCGACGTGGGGGGACACTGTGGAGGGGTGGGATATGCTTGAAAAGTAGTTGGGGAGCGGAATTAGGGGTCTCGATAGGGGAAAGGAATTCCTCAAAAATGGACTTATGTGATTAACCGTACACCTCGGTAAATTCACTGGAAATCATTTAATTGTACACTTAAAATGGAGTAAAGGCATGATATGTCAAGTATACTTCAATAAAGAAAAATAAAAAATTCCAAGAAGAACAGCTAGGAAGACCTAGCCATGAGTACCCAGAAAAGTCATCTTCCCACCTCCCCTCACCTCAGAATGGGCATGATCTCAAAATAAAATTCAGTCATTTAGCGTAAATGCATTTCTCTTAGGATAATCTAATAACATTGCTCTAAACTTACCACATTGTGTTTTTTAATGAGCTATTTTAGAATAGTTTTAGGGTTACAGACATTATGAAGATAGTATAATACCAAGAATTCCCATATACCCTGTTACCTCTATCATTAACATCTTCACATTAGGATGGGACATCAGTCAATAAACCAACATTGATACGTGATTATTAACTAAAGCCCATACTTTATTCAAATTTCCTTAGTGTTACCTAATTTATTTTTTCTTTTCCAGGGTCACAGCCAGGATACTAAACATTACATTTACCTGTCCTGTTTCCTGAGGCTCTTCTTGGCTGTGAAAATTTCTCAGACTTTCCTTGATTCTGATGACTCTGACGGTTTTGAGAAATACTGGCCAGATATTTCATGGACTGCCCCCCAAGTGGATTTATCTTGTGTTATTGTCACGGTTTGGCTGAGTTATTGGTTTGCGGCAGGGAGGCCACGGGGTGAGGTGTCTTCTCATCACAGCGTATCAAGAGCACCTGGTGTCAGTCTGACTCAGCGCCGTTTATGTCGACCTTGCCCACCTGGCGTGAGGCGGCGCGTATCGGGTTCTCTACGGAGCATTCGAGATTTTTCCCTTTTCCGTACCTTAGTCTTCGCCCACACTCAGAGCTGGAAGCTGTGCTCCACCTCTTTGCGAGTGCATTACCTAAATAAATCCTTTGGAATTCTTACGCACAAGAGATTTTTCTACCTCTCCACTCATTTGCTGACCCAATATTTATTTACATCAGTATGAACAGGTGGATATTCATTTTATATTCCGGGTTATAATCCAACACTACTCATTTTGTTGTTGCAATTATTCAGCCATCGGGTGATCTTTCAGTTGGCTCCTGCGTCCTCTGCCATAACCCCGTCATCGAAATGGGAGGTCTTGCTGTTGTTATCTCATTGTTTTGAGTGTATTTTAACTCGCAAGCCCTGCAAAGTGCTCCAGGCAGGCTCATCTTGTTTATTTCTTGCCCCAGTCCCAGAATCAGACATTTCTCCAAGAACTCCCAGAGAATAGAAGTAGAAATGTTTGGAGAATGATATTAGAATCCAAGCTGTGCTTTATTCTGGGAAAAACTTCACAAACTTCAGCCTCTGGACCATACGGTATTTGGGTTGATTCTCACTGAATTTTAGGAAGTCAGTATTCTCGCTACGCCCAGGCGACAGAAGAAACGTGTACAGTGGTCTGCTCTCTGCCCCGACACTCTAGATGTCCTCTCTATGTGTCCACTCACGGCTGCACGTGCAGGCTGCTGGGATGGGGACCTCAGAGCAGTACGGGAAAACATCGGAGCCTCCGCCGTGTTGGTGTGGCTGCGGGTGCTGCCGGTCACTGTGGTTTGCAGGTGGTGGTGACGGTCAGTGATCAATACCTGGCCCTGGTTAACTTGGTTACCGCGAACTTACGCATACACGGGCACACCGCCTAGCCCACATTGGCTACTCTCTTTGAAGACCCTACGTCACGGTAAGAGCTGTCCCCATCACTTACTGTGCGGTCAGTCCGCCTTTCACCCTGCAGATCTTCCTGGCTGCTGGGACAATGGCCCCTGCAGAAGAAACCCTCTCCTGATGTCTACCTTTTCCCCATGTTCAGTTAAATTAACTCAACTGACAACAGGGGGCTGGTACTTTATATTCAGAGAGGCTGGATGAGAGTCATTTACATTAGCCCTAAATGAGGCCCTGAAGGAGAATTCAATTCACACCCCAAACCACCTGCGTTCTGAACTCAGAGGTGTCATTCAAGAGAAAGGAGAGATGTGGTGGTTTAAAAATAGGTCCATCTCCTCCTGAGAGAAGACGCTGGTCTTAATCTTTCACTTTGAAGATATTCTAACCACCCCTTTCTGTGGGCTTAGCTGTTTCAACTTAAAACAAATACTAAGAGTTTCAAAACATCCCTGAAGCCCTACTACGAGGGCTGTCCACAAAGTATCCAGCCACGCAACATGAACCACGTGTGATAGCAAAGGCTGGGTAGTTTCCGGACAGCCCTCGTGGTCCTACAGAGGCTCCACCTTTCCTGGACTCCTTGCTTGGACGCGAGGACGCTTGCCCCACCCAGGAAGGCTCCTCAGCTAGGTCGCCGGGTCTCTTGCTCACCAACTGCTTTGCACAGGTGCTTGGTCATCAACTTACATCACGAAGGGCGGGACGTTGCCCTGAACCACGCAGTCAACCACAGGCTGAGAGACAAGGGTGCCTCCTGGCGTGTTGTGGGGAAATAGCTAACACGTGCCTTGGCGTATCCCACTTCTTAGGGAACGGAGCTATTTCTTTCTTCGCTGCCTCTGTTGAAATAAAAGAGTAAAGGGGCCCTGGCACCGGCGCGGGAAGGGCGGCGTGAGCTGCGCAAACACTGTGTGTATAAATAGCTTCCCCTGTGGCACACGCACTGTTGGGGATTATTTTTAAGACGGCAGAAGGTAGTTCATCACTGTTTTTCTGTTGTTTGCTCATTTTGAAGGAAAAATTTAGAACTGAGAAAGGGAAACGGACAGATAGGAAGAAGATACAATAAAAAAAATGAAGCAGACAGAACACAGCAAGCAGGAACGCCACGGGTTCTTCGCTGGAACAGACGGGGTAATTGCGCGAGCTTTGAGGTGTGCAGCGTCCACCAGGATTGCAAAACCTCCACGCTTGGAAGATCAACACGGAAACAAGCAAGCCACCCATGCGCGGAGACGACGGATTTCTGTGCCAGTCCCCCCAGACGTGATGGGCAAAGGCGGCGGCACTGATGGCTGACCGGCTTGGACGGAAAAGCCTTAAATAAATACTTATTTCTTCTTATATTCAGTTCCTGTTATGTAGGTTTCCCAGGGGCAGAGCTCACAGGCCCCCAGTCTAGACAACCCGAGAGCTGAGTCCTCCCCAGCAAAGCCAGGGATGCAGGTTTCCTAAGGGAGACTGGGACCTAGGACCCAGCGAGAGGGGAACAAAGCTCCGTGCGGCAGAGATGAGGCGGCCCTCGCCCTGCTCGCACGTCCAACAGGGAACGGCAGCAGCGCCGTAGCGGCTCTCCAGGATGCAGGACAAGCGGCCACAAAGTCTATGGCTTAAAACAACACCCATGTAACCCCCACAGCTTCTGCAGGTCACAGGTTCAAGCGCGACTTACCTGGGTCCTCTTCCTTAGGCAGGAATCTCGATGTGGGCTCGGCCGTCTCACCTGGGGCTCAGGACCCGACTCCAAGCTCGGGCGTTCTCGGCAGGAGCATCTATCTCCCTGCGGCTGTGGGAGTCGTGGCCGTTTGCTCCTTTGAGAGCAGCAGGAGGAAAAGCCTCTGACGCTGTGAGGCTCTTTGATATCGTCCATCTCTGGCCTCTACACCTTTTTAACAGATCCCTCTGATTAAATCAGGCCTTTCTGATTAGCTCCAAGTCCCTTTATTAGCAACTTTAACTCCATCAGCTGAAAAATCCCTTCACCTTTGCTGCTTAAAACAACTCCATCCCAGGAGCAACATCTCATCCCATTACCAGGTCCCACCCTCACCCAACGCAAGGCATCACCCAGGGCGTGTCCTCCGCCAGAGCCAGGAATCCTGGTGACCATTGTGGAAGTCTGCCGTGACAGCTACCTCTGCAAGACCAGCTTCTAAGGCTGTTGCTAAAAGCATAAATATTCACTTCTTGAGAGAAGGCGCGCACAGCGCAGCTATTACCTACGGACAAGGACTGCCATGATTGGTGCGTGGAGTTTTGCAAATGGGGCCGCCATGGGGCTCCATTCCTCACCGTGCAACGAACGGTCCCCAGGTGTTAATGGGCTGTAAGTACACTTGGGCAGTGAGGACAGCTCTCCAGGAACAAGAGGGAAATTCATTAGGTCACATTCTCTCCAGGTGCTTTGGCTTCTAGACTTCTCTTTGTAATCCCCCCCCTTTTTAAACACAGAATGCACATTAGAGTCTCTTGGCAGTTTTCAGGCGTCCTGGCGGGAGTCTCAAAGGAGGCCTTGCTGAGGTTATGTGTTCCCTCTTTGTGCTCTTAAGCAAAGAAAGCCGTTTCAGGGGCCCCGGGCAGTTTCATGCAGTTATCAGAGAGCGAAAAGAAGAGGCCACTTAGAGCCCGAGGTGATCAGAGACGGGAGGCGTCTTCTGTGCCCAGACCTCTCTCCTGGTAACAGAGTGAGAGCGTTGACGCTAAAACTGTGGCAGCCAGGAACGCAATGTAAGAAAATCCTCAGTTAAATAAAGTGTTTCTCTTACGACATTCCACATGTGGGAGAATTCTGGGGACCACTGACGACACAAATAGCCTCAACTCGTCCTGCCACTGGGCCAAAGCTTCCATTCTCCTTGTGGGTGGAGCCACATAGACACCTGGGATCATTCCCTCAAAGCTGGAATCAGAACACTCGTCTCCAGTGCTGAGCCCGGACTAAGGACTGAAACAAAACTGGAGATGATGAAACAGTGGCTTCTACATTAGATATTGGCCTACCATATCCACAGAAACATTATTTCATTAACTCTTTCCAATTGACAAAGTTGCCTTTATCACTTACAAAATTTGCTTCAAAGGAAGCCTTTATATCTCCTATAAATGAAAACCCATTACCACTCATAATAAGGTTACCATATAAATAAAAACAGGAAAGACAAAGAAATGTTCCTACAGTCTCACTTGATACTGAAGCCTTTTGGAGACCCAAGCCCGCGGCCCTGCCCTAGTTCTTTAGGGAGCTCAGCGAGACCAGAGAGTGGCTGAGGGCGGGCGAGGGCTGCAGTGAGGCTCTCTCCCTAACCTTGCAGGAGACGCGAAGCCGAGAGGCCCCCCTGTCCTTCATCTCGACAGCGCTGGCCAGTTCCCTGTCCCTGCATCAGCACAAACACCCCCCGTACTTGGTGAAACCCTGAAATTGTGATGGTCTTTTTGGTGGCAATTGATAACAAACACACAAACACACAGCAAACCAAACTAATGTGCGTGAGACGGTCCGACATACAAAGATTGAGCATCAGGGTAGCGCGTCACATTCACAGAGTGAAGGAGAAAACCACAGGACCGTCTCAGTGGATCCAGAAAGCGTTTGGCAGAATTCAGCACTCATGCATGACAAAAAAATACACTCAACAAACCAGGAATAGCGGTCAACTACCTCGACATAATAGAGCAGTATAGGAAAAAACCACAGCAAACATCACACTCAAAGGTGAAGAAGCTTTTCCTCCGAGACCAAGAACAAGACGAGGATGCCCACTCCACGCTTCTAAGTGCTAGCCAGAACAGCTGGACAGAGAAATAAAAGTAACAGTAAAGAAAAGGCACCCAAACTGGAAAGGAAGAAGTAAAGTGATCTGTGTTCACAGGTGATACAATCTTACCGTACGTGGAAAGCCCTAAAGAGCCCACACAGGAGAAATCCATTAGAGCTAAGAAATAAATTCAACAAAGTATCAGAACACAAAGTCGACACATAAAAATCAGTTGCATTTCTGTGTACTAACAATGAACAATATGAAAAGAAAGTGACAAAACCAATTCCACTTACAATAGCAGCAAAAATAATAAAACACTTAGGAATTAACCTAACCAAAGACGTGAAAGATTGTGTAATAAATATCATAAAACATTGCTGAAAGGTTTTTGTACTTGTGATAAAACACATATAATATAAAATGTATCATCTTAATCATTTTTAAGTGCACCCTTCAGTAGTGTTAAGTATGTTTACATTGTTGCCCAGCTGATTTCCAGAATATTTTATCTTCCCAAACTGAAACTCCATCCGTTCCCGCTGCCCCCAGCCCCCAGCAACCACCATTCTACCCTTTCTCTACGGAATTAACTACCCGAGCCACCTTTACACGTGGGCTCGTACGGTCCTCATCCTCTCGCGTCTGGCTTATTTCACTGATTAATAGTGTACCGTCCTCCAGGATCACCCGTGTTGTAGCATGTGTCAGAATTTCCTTCCTTTTGAAGGCAGAATAACACTCCCTTGTGTATTCACGCCACCTGTGCCCATCCATCCATCCTTCAGGGGACACTTGGCTGTTTCCACCTGTGAATATTGCACCTATGCACATGAGCCTGCCAACATCTTCTCACGTCCCTGCTTTCGATTCCTTTGGATAGACACCCAGAAGTGGGATTGCTGGAGCATACGGTAATTCTATTTTTAATTTGTTGAGGAACTTCCAGGCTGTTTCCACAGTGGCTGCACCGTTGTACACTCAGGGCTCTGGTTTTTAAGTGGACGGGACGGAGAGTATGAACCAGACTGAAAGTGACTCTAGGGAGTTCCTGTTATGTGAGAACGTCAGAAGGAAGTGTTGGTCCTTCCTCCTAGGGGCACCCATCAGGTTTAAAAGGGACAGGGGAACAAAGAAACAGCTGCTCCTGCTCACACGCTGGGGACCCCCAGGTGCCCGAGCAAACCAGCAAGCCCAGCTCACGCCGGCGCCCGCCCCACCTCCCAGCCCCCTTCACACGCAAACCCCCGAGCCCAGGTGCCAGGTGGCTTCCAAGCTCTATGAACTCAGCGTCCTGCCCTGCACTCTGGTCTCTGCCCCACTGCCACCTCCGTCCCAGGACGCCAGCCCTCCCAGCAGGCTCTGCCCAGCCCTAGTCGGAGGGGCCGGGTGGTCTCCCCACATCTCAGCCTCTGTGGTGTGTGCCTGCCCCACTCCCAGGTCAGACCTGCACCGGAACCTTGGTTTTCTCACCTACGGGATAAAAGCACAAAGAGCCCCTTACATGACAGCTGCCGTTCACGTTGTTGCCAAGAGTACACACATCAAAGCCAGACGGTGCACATCAAAGGCTGCATGTACTAAGGACATAACAAATTCTGCTTCTCCTGGTTTTTATGACGCAGCACCTGTGGGGAGCATCCGGGTTGGGGGGCTCCTCCTCATCTCCTGACCATTGCCCCTTTCATTAGCCCAGGCGGCCCATGGGTAGGTAAGGTGGAGGGGGACTTTCTCCTCACCCCGGTTTCACGGGTCAGGCCAGGCCAGCCTTCTGCCCGACCACCTTTCTGCTCCAGCAGAGCTGCTGTGTCCTCACCTTGCCAGACCCTCCCGGATCGTGTTCCCCGTTTGGAGGGCTCTGCACCCCTCAGACCAGGGACCACCTGCTCATCCTCCTCTTGGCTGTAGCGTCGCTGCCTCTGGACACGACCTCCCGTAACCCTCTCTCAACACACCAGGTATGTCTGCCTCGAAGGACGTGCCACTGTGGTCTGTAGCACGTTGCCTTTGTGGGTGCCTTGTCAATGACTACGCTCGCCGTCCTGTCCTGTGCTTTGTCGATGACAAAGCCGCCACGATCCTGGCGGATTTGCTCACGTCCCGCTGAGACGCCCCGCGGACACTGTGGAACGGATGAGGCTTTCATGGCTTGATCAAGTCTCACTGGGAAGGCAGAACAGAGGCTCGGGCACAGACCCGGGAAAGCCCAGATCCGCCCTGTAACTGAGTCAGGTGTCCTGGCCATACTATTTCCTGTGGTGGAATTCTCTGACTCAGCAAATGCACGAATTCATAAAAACATGGGCCTTGAAGCTGCTCACATGTGGTAAAATCCGTGATCCCGGCCCCTACAACGTTTGCACTTTCCGTGCCCCAGAGGGCCTGGCTTCCCGCCTCGCCTAGAAACACTCCTCAGGGCTGGAACTTCCACATCCTCGGGGAAGCCGGCCCTTGGATGACCGGCTGGCTGCAACCCCGACGTGACACGTTCACACAGGGCCACGCCTCCCCTCTCGGCACCCCTGTAGGTTGGATTTTAGACGTCGGTCTGGTCACTTGGGGAACGTCTGCACCCCCGACAACAGCCTGCTTCAGGCCTTAGCACACCCCAGGTGCGGGGCACAGCTGGGTGCGGACCCGCTAAGTCAGCGGGGAAGTGAATCGCGTCGAACCCGTCCCGGCTGCAGGGGCACCGCAGGTGCGCCTGGACTGTGTGGCTGCGGGGAAAGCTAACACTTGTGACTATTCTGGTTTTTCTTTCTAGAGCAGAATGCACCATCAAGTGTGGAAAACAACCAGGGTCAAGGAAATCCACCAGTCCTCATGAATTAATTGCCGATTCCCGCCGCGCTCAGCGTCACGTGGGGCTCTAGGCTGCTGCGTCGGATTTCTGGGTAGAAACTCCAACTCTCCCGGTGTTCACTAGGCTCTTCCAACACCGCGCCTGACCGGCCGCTGTTTTTCCTAGGTCTTGAATGATTCATTTCCACTCCCAGCAGACTGTCGCTGCTACCAGCGCAGGGCAATCAACAAACAGAGCTTGGAGAGAGACGCTGGTTTTCCTCCGTCCATGCATCACAGCTCAAACAGGAGAAAGATAAACTCGTTATTCGCCCACCTCGGGCTGTGCAATAAAGAGCCGATGCATCAGGTGAAGCCTGCAGGGAGTGATTAACAAAATCAAATTCTGGCTCATTCATGTCATTTTTCCTTAAAGTTTGCTGGGAAGAAGAACAGCGGCCTCCGAAGATCAAATTATCTGGTCTTGCGCTCCTTGGCTGTATGAAAACGCTCGTCTCTGCGTCGGGCCACGTCGCTCCCGGGAATGCCCGAGTCAGAAGCAACGCTCAGGAAAACAAAGAAATCCGCTGCAGCCGGGGAAAGCTTGGGGATTTTCTTTTTGCAAGAAAATATATGTTTATTTTAAACATGTATGTGTATGTGTGGTTTCAATGTGCAAAGTTTTAATTTGTATGTAAAGCTATTACTCCCTGGGAGGTAATGTAGAAATGAACAACAAAAACAGAGTGATTTTCATTTTCCTACTGTCCTCATGAATATAAAATCCTCCTCTTCATCATGAGGAAATTAATTAGACTCTGTCTCAGGAGACCTGAATTCTAAGCCTGCTTCTGTTTCTAAATAGCTGTTTGGCCTTAAGCAACTCACTTAACTGTTTGTATTTTTGTTAAATAAGTACAGGACGACTTATTGTTTTTAATATATGGACCAAAATAGACCTGCCACTGTTTAACTCAGAATGAAAACGTGTTCATTGAGTCCCATGAAAAGCTGTTTTATTACATTCTCAGAGTAACTACTTGAAACATTAAAAACAGTAATAAGAAAATCAGTACTTCTCTCTGGATCCTGAAAGGTATCAATATCTAGTTGATATTGCTTCACAGCACAAAAGATTTCTAATGTTTATTCCTGAAAACTGACGTTGGCCTAGCAAGCAGGTTGGAGGCTGCCTGCGGCCTGTGGCCTAAGCACTGGCCTTGCCGAAGCTAAGAACGCCGCCAACTTCAACGCTACCTGTCTGCGTTTACGGTGTCTAGCTCTGTCCGGGAAATGTGACTGCCGGGTCTACTGTCAGGCTTTGGAAATAGTCTCTCGCTGTCAATAATAATCATACACTTCAAGTTAACTACGCCTAAACCCGGACCTGACTGTGGACGGTAACCGGCCTTGGACTGAAAGCAGAGAAGGCGGCACGTGGCTCACGCAGTCTCTGCCGCACACCCGCGCTCCAACGGGCAGATAAAGGATTCAGATCTCTTCCGGCTGCCAAACAGAAGCCACTGCCTTACTCCCCTGTGATCCCGAGACTTTTCATTTATTCATGATCAAACATCAGGTGAGGGCGTCCCTCTCCCAAGCGGCCGCGTGTTTTCGAGAGCTGCGGGAGGCCCGACGCGCAGCACGGGCGTTGCCTCTCCGTGGCAGTGAGCCGGAATGAAAGGGGAGAGGGGAAGAGGCACGAACTTGCTAGAATATTTACGTTGCTGGAGACAACCTCAAGACTCTTGAAGACCCCGGGATGTGACCCACCTTCCCCTCAGAGCAGGGAAGCAGTCAGGCCGCTTTGGAGGGGAGGACTGTGCGAGGAGCTACCTGCTTGGATCAGAGCCTCAGAGCAGCCTCTGTTCCCTGCTTCCCCTGCAGGCCACACTTCCCTTCCCTCCTGCCTCCCGCCCCGCTCCCGGCTAAGCCTCGACATCAAAAATTCTGTTTAGTGTTTGATTCCAGGAGAACAGAGGACACTCGTGGTATCTCACTGGCCTTCCTCGTGCTCTTTGCAATTTTACAGGATACAAAGCAGTGCGTGCAAAACCCCCGCAACTATTATATAATTTCCACTTGAGAAAACAAAATACAAAATCTCACTCAAATCTATCTCTATCTTTTAAAGACACATTTACAGAAAATATTTACCGCTCTCCCTATGTGCTTGTTAATCCAAAAGGAAGTCACTTTTCTCATATCCCCCTAGAATATCAACCTACTGTTTATTATTTTTAGAGCAAACTTATGAAAGTGTCCCATATGTTTCCAGGGATCTTCACTCCCTAAGGGAAGGTCTGCAGTACAAGCAGGTGGTCACCCTTGGTGGCTAATTACATTTCTGGCATTTGCAGAGGGGATTATAGTCCAGGAAACGTGTGACCAGGAAGAGAGGGAGGGCTTTGCAGCTGTACCGGATGGCCCAAACTGTCCCTTGTTTGGAACGTGAGTCCTGCCCCTTGGGTTCAAATGCCCAGAGAGGTTTGCAGGCATCTTCAGTTCACCCAGACGCTGTCTCCTGCCCGAACTGTGATTTCACTCCCTCCCCTGTTCCCGTTCCTGGTAGTCACGTGGCATTTATTCCATAAGCATCTGTTGAGCGTCTCCTACGTGCCAGGGATGGAGCTGGGCCTGGACATTCAAGGAGAGAGAAAACACGGGCCTTGCTCTCCAGAGACTCACAGATGGGTAGGCAGGGATGGAAACGTAGAGCCCCTTGTTGTAGGAATGATGGTCACCATGACAACAGCCACCAGCACGCACTGAGCACTTCCTGTATGCCCGGCTTGACTCAGGGAGCTTCACCTGTATTAATTCACCTGGATCCACAGCAACCCCAGGAGGACGCTCAGGGACAGGGGCAGGGACGTGAAGAGGTTTTCCCAAATTTGCCCAAAGGACCAGGCAGGAGAGCCCGATCTTGAAGCCTGATCTTCCTAATTTTAGAGTCCAGACTTGACCCTGGGCTGTTCTTCCTGCAACCCACACCGCACTGGGGGAAACACGAGGAAACAAGGACTTTCAACCCTTTCGATTTACATTTTCAGCTCTATTAGCCACGTTGCCCTGCTATTTTTTTCTGAATAAAAGCAACTGTGACATTGCCTACCAGGAGACGGACTGCCGTGAATCCACAGAAGTAAAAGCGCACACCTTTAAATGTAGGTGTGAAGCTCTAGAGGGTGAAGCCCACCGCTGCCCGTAAGACTGCATTTACTACGTGAGAGTGTGGCAGGCACGATCGCTTCACTGTTCTATGTGTTTATCTTGACAAACTAACTATTTGCTGTAGCATACAGACAATGCAAAGTTCTGTGATCTCAGACCTGTGGTTCTCAGTGGAGGGGAACTTTGTCCCAGGGGACATTTGTCAACGACTCCAGACATTTTTGGTTGTCATTACTGGGAGCAGGGTGGGGTGGGGTTGAGGGCCCACGTAGGGGCTAGACGCCAGGATGCTGCCAAACATCCTGCAAAGCCTGGAACAGTCCCCACACGGCAAAGAATTATCCAGCCCACATGCCAATAGTGCTGAGGTTCAGAAACTGCTTTAGACATATATTTAAACCAGATAAGCATTTGCTTGTTCATTTTTGGGTGGAGATCATTAGGTATCGTCACAATATAACAGAACTGAACCTAGCTGCATCTAGATACACCTCTACACAGTGTGTAACTTAACATTGACTAGACCTGCTTGGTCGCTCCTGTTTTGCATAACATCTTTTCCCTCTCAGACTCGAGATCCAATGAGCAAGTCGGCTACGTGTACCCTCACACTTTAGAGTTTAGTTTCGATGTGCAACTTACAACTCTGCAGTGTCCTTACAAAAGCCCTCTCCCTTCCGTCGCCCCTAAACTCCAGAGCCCTGCCCACTGACGCAGAGCCAAACCGACACAGGTGCGCAAGGACAGCCAAAGAGATTGGCTGCCTAGCAGTAGAAGGCACCCTCGTATCAGCTAATCTGAAATTAAGTGGGAGATATTCTGTTAAGGCTGTGTTTTGTTAAGCAAGCAAAATGTAAAACCGTCACATCTTTAGTGATTGATTAATGACCTTTTAAAGGACCCTGCTAAAATGGGAAAATTGAAGCATTGAAGAATGTGAGAGCAATTAAGGGGCTCTTGCAAGGCAGTTCACTTATCAAAATGACTTGGACAAGATTTCAGCGGGATCATTGGCCCTTGTACCTTAACTGCTGTCAAATTGTATCCAACAGCCCCAAGAAGACTATTTTAGGCATATCAGCAAAATGCCACCCTGAACCTTTAGCAGCAATTACGGCTTAACAGGCATTGGCCACGCAGAGATTTGGACTGAACGTCTCGGCGAGCTTCGATCTGCACGGCCCAGGTGCCCAGCCGATCCCGCGCCCGCCTTACCAGCAGGTGTGTGCTGTTTCCATTAGCATCCTCCAGATAAAAGCCCCTGTCTGCAAAGGGTAAGAGCTCAGCTAGCTCAAGTGATGCGGCACTTTGTTCCAGGAAGGCTTCCTTTGAAACAGCAATTACTAATGTGCACCAGGTAATTTAGGGAGACGGAGCTAAAACCACCCAAGAGCTTTGAACAGAAATATCATCCCAGAGTGTTTCCTTTCCTTTCCCTTTTCTTCCTCGGGCTTTTCTGTCTAATGAAAATGAGCTTTTTCCTCCTGAGATCGCCTCCGCCCTTGCTGTTGTCAAGGAGGGCTCTCCGGGCGCTAAACGTCAAGGATGTTTGCTGAGTGTCTTGCTCGCATCCAGACAGAGCCATTGTCCCATGCTCGGGGATCTTCTTGGATAGAAACATCTTTTTTTTTTTTCTTTTCATGGGCCAACCCTGGCTCCTTGGCCCACAGTGGGGAAAAGAGAAGATTAAACATTCACTCAGACATATTTGCCTTGGAGGTCCGTTTTTAAAAGCACCACATGCCAAGGACATCACCAAATTTAATCTCTCCCCTGGGTGTGATAAAAGTGAGTGAACCGACTTCTGATTGCTTAGGATGCCAAGGTTTTCATTTTTTTTTTTAATTCATGGACCGCTTGGGAGGGTTGAGAATCAGGCTCTATCTGGTTTTTATCTCCACGGATGGCCGGGAGTCTGATCAGTCAGACAGGACTGTGCACGCCTGTCCTCCTCCCCTTGCCCCACATCCGGGCCGCCTCCGCTCCAGGTTAACAGACAGACTCCTGCATCAAAACACTCGCTTTCTTTCAGGGGAACTCCTCGGTAGCGAATGCAGGCAGTGGGGATGGGTGCTTCGTCTGTTCCCACCTCTCCCACCCAGAGCATGCCGATCCCATGTGACTCTTCCCAAATTTTATAGCTTCCCAAGTCCTTAGATAAGTGGGATCTTTGGCTGCCTTATTTGTATGGTGGGAATAATAATATCTACCTCATGCAATCGTGAGACTTAAATAAAATAAAACAGCAAAGCTCTTGCAAATGGCTCCGGGATTTCTATGCAGTAATCGGGGGCGAGAATCTGGAGGGACGGAGGGAAGGAGTGAGGAAGAGGGTCTGCTTGAAAGCGGCCACCACAGAGCAAACGCATCATTTATTTTGCAAGATTTGAGCCGCACATTTGTTAGGATAGCACTGTGGCTGACGATGCTTCTATTTGCTTCCTACCTAAGATTAAAAAATATCATTGCACACATCAAAGACTATTCTTATTATTAATTTACACAGAGTAACTAAGAATGAATGATGAGAATTATGAGATCAGCAATCCCACACCCCATCCAGAGCCACTCCTTAGTCCTGCCCCGGAAAAAGGCTGAGTTTCTATTGTTGTTGTTGTTTTAACTTTCTAGTTTGAATCATTTTAGATTTACACGACAGTTGCAAAGACATTACGGAGTACACCCTTTACCATGCATACTTAATCAGCTTCCATTAAGGGAGACTTCTGACGACGGTGGTGCATTTATCCCAACTAAGAATTAACACCGAGTGGCACGAAGCTGTTCACTAGACCACACTCCATTCCATCTCACCAGTTTTTCCGTTAGTTCTCTCTTCCTGTACCAGACTCCCAACCACGATATGCTTGTGTCATATTTGACCATTGTGTCTCCTCAGTCAGCTCTGGTCTGCGATACTTTCTCAGACATTTCTTATTTTTTATGTACCCCAAATTGGGTTTATCTGCTGTTTTCTCATGATGAGAATGGGGTTATGGATTTGGGGGAAGAAGAACCTTCTTTCTTCTTTCTCATTACCTCGTGTCGGGGGTCCACGGTGTCCCTGGAGACACTGATTCACCACTTGATTAGGGGGTGTCCCTGCAGTTCCTTCCCTGTGAGGTTCCTGGCATTCCCTCCCCAGACTCTACTCCAGGGGTCTGCAAACGTTTTCTCAAAGGGCCAGACAGTAGACACACCAGGCTTTGCGGACCAAGAGGCAACACTGAGACCGATAGGTAGGCATTTATATATCAGATGAAATGTAACCATTTGAAAATGTTAAAAGGAAAAAAATCTTAGGTTGCAGGCAGTAAAAAACCAGCAGCCGGCTTTGTCCAAGAGACCAAACTTTGCCAACCCGTGCTCTGTTCCCGCAGAGCGAGCCATCAGGTCCCACCTTTACTCGGGGACGGGGCACTAACCTCCGTCTCCTGGAAGGAGGAGTAACCAGGGATTTGTTAAAACCACCAAAGCAAACAATAATTGCTGCAGGGGAAAACTTTGCAGCTATGCAAATACCCCGTTCCTTTCCAGAGTTTCTGCGCTGACTGTGGCACAGGTCGGCGGGTGCTGCCGGCCGTGATTTTCACTGTCGTGTCCTGCTGGTCTTCGTCTATTTCCCTCACTCCCTCTACATTTATCGTTTACATTTCCAGAGTTGTCTCGTCTTCCCCCTGTGTTTATTTATTTGATCCACTATTTATAGCAGCGTGGATTGACGAATATAAATTTTATTCTTTGGGTCATAATCTCATGGTGTCTCGGTTCATTTCGTGGCTCCAATTAGTCCAGCTTGGGCCACTGGGAGCTGGATCAGGTTCTCCTGTGACCTTGCGACATGCCCCTTCTTTTCTTTTTTCAGAACTGTCTTCATTTTCTGGTACCATGAGACGCTCCAGGCTCATCCTGCATTTTCCCTGACCCAATCCTTAGAATCAGCCACTTTTTCAAGGAGCCCTGGTTCTTTTTATTGGAGAATGAAGCTCAGAAACCAAGACACAGGTGCTATGTGTGCACATCACTGCTGGGATGTAACCGCTCCGCTGACAGAGAGAGGAAATCTATCCGTATTTGTGTCTGTACATCTGTGTCTGTAGCCACCAAGTCCACTCACACACAAACGTGTGTGTTTTCTGTATCGGTCTGCACACACAGTAAAATAAACATGGCTTCATGCTGACGTTCCCAGCTCTGATCCTACGACTGAGGGTCCAGTTTAGACTTCCCCTCACACATATGTAACTTCCTCCTCTGGCAGTTAAACACCTGACTCTCATTATCTAGAATTTATTTACTTATTTGTTCAACTCTAATATACTTGTACAGTAGTTCCAAAATTGTTATTCCCATGGGGAAAAACTTCACCATCTAGAGTGCAGGGTATAGATGCATGTTTTACCTTTAGTCTTACAGCACCTGGGGAAAAATATATTTTCCAGAATTATTAGGTCAGCTTCTTTTTTCTCTATGCACTGCAGTGAGGATTTTCCATACTTTCGTAATATGGTTAGATTTACTGGCATAATCTACACCACATCCTGGGAATCCCAACATCCTGGGTGAGTACTTTTTAAGTCATTTAAAAATATTTATATCTTCATTGAGTACTGATCACTCTCCGTGATGTACAATTCTCCTGATTTTGACAAGTGCTTAAGGTCAAGTGTCCATCACCACCGTACCATACTGAATATTCCCACTACTCTAAAGATTCCTTTAACTTGATCTTTTGGCATCAAGCACTCACCCTTTCCCCAACCCCTGGCAACCACTAATTTGCTTTTCACCCCTATGGCTTTCCCTTTTCTATAAGATCACATGAATGCAGCCGTACAGCATGGAGCCTTTGGGTCTGGGTTCTTTCATTTAGCAAAAGGCGTTTACATTCCATCCACGCTGTGCAAATTAACAGTTTGCCCCTATATGACTGTCTGTTTGTCCATTCTGCCGTCAAAGGAAATCTTGGCTGTTTCCAGTTAGGGGCAACTATTAATAAACACACCGTAAATACTTGCGTGAAGATTTGTGAGTGAGTACACATCTCCAGTTCACTCAGGCAGACACCTGGAGGACTGCTGGATGGTGCGGCAAGTGTAGGTTTAACATTACACGGAACTGCCAAGCTGTGTCCGCAGTGGCCGTGCCGTTTTATATTATTAATACCACAAGCAACGGGTAAGCGTCCCTGGGCCTCATCCTCACAGCGTTTGGTATCGCCCAGTTTTTTTTTTTCTCTTCATTTTAACTTCTCGGATGAGCATGCCGCGGCCCCCCGCTTGTGACACGAGCTTGCATGTCTCTGTTTCCTAATGACACTGAGCATCTCCTCATACGCTCGTGTGCCCATCTGTGTATGTTCTTCACCGAAGTAGCTGTTCAGATTTTTGGCCTATTTTTCAGTCGGGTTGGTTATTTTCTTATTATTGAGTTTCAAGAATTCTTTTTATATTTCACAAACGAGTCCTTTAGTACATACACGTTTTGAAAATATTTTCTCCCGGTCTGTGGCTTCTCCTCTCATTCTCTTAACAGCACCTCTCGCAGAGCAGAAGGTTTCAGGTTTAATAAGGCCCGGTTTTCTCTCGAGGATGGGGCTTTTGGTCTTGTAGCTAAAGGCTCATCACCAATCACAACATAATTTAGATTTTCTCTTACGCCTTCTTCCAGAAGTTTTACAGTTTTGTGTTGTAGATTTAAGTCTGTGGTCCATTTTGAGTTGATTTTTACGAAAGGTGTGAAGTCTGTGTCTCGGTTCACTGTTTCGCCTATGAATGCCCAGTTGTTCCAGCATTTGTCCTTGTGAAGACTATTATTTCTCCGTAACGGCATTTGGTTCTGTATCAAAAAGCAGTAGATTATATTTATGTGGGTGACTGTCGGGCCTCTGTTCTGTCCCGCTGACCTGTGTGTCTGTCCTGCCTCCCCTGTCAGGCTGCCTTGGTTACTGCAGATTTGCAGGAAACTTTGAAATCGGGTTCAGTGACTCTTCCAACCTTCTTCTCCTTCTTGAGTCACGTTGGCTATTCTAATTCTTTGACCTTTCCATATAAACCTTGAAATCAATCTGTCAGTATCTGCAAAATAGCTGGGCAAGATTTTGGTAAGGAACGCACCGAACCAATAGACCAAGTTGGGAAGAACTGACATCTTAGTAATACTGAACCCTCCAATCCATGAAGACGGACCATCTCTCCATTCGTTTAGACGTCTGATTCATGTCATTAGAACTTGGTTATTTCCCACATATAGATTCTGTTCATATTTCCTTATATTTATACTGAAGGACTTCATTTTGGCGCTACAGTGAATAGCGTTGCTTTTTAAATGTCGAATACCAGTAATTTAAATACCAGGGTCTTTTGCTGGTACACAGGGACTCAGTTTGCTCTCTGTGCTTTGACCTCACACTCTGCGACCCCGCTGTGCTCCCTTACGGGTTGCAGGGTTGCTGCTGTGTTTTGTGTCTTTGTTCATTTTAAAGGATTTTCCACACAGCAAATTGTGGCATCTGTGAAAACAGGTTTCATTTCTTCTCTGTCATTCCATACGTATCTTATTTCCTTTTCTTCCCTGATCGCACTGGACAGGATTTTCCGTGTGATGTTGGGTAGCAGTGCTGGGAAGGGACATCCTTTTCCCGTTCACAATCCCACAGGGAAGCTTTCAGCTTCTTATCGTTAAGTACAGCGACCGCCGTGGGTTGTGTGCACGTGGTCTTGACCAGTTTGAAGAAACGTTCCTCTGTGCCCAGCTCTTATCAGGATTGTGTGTTGGACTTTGTCATATGCTTTCTCTGCATCAGTTTATGTGATCATATGGTTTTTCTTCGCTACATGGAGGATTAATTGACATCAATTGATTTCCAAGTGGTGAACCAATCTTGCATGCCGGGACTAAATCCCACTTGGTGTGGTGTGTAATCTTTTTATACCTCATTGGATTCGATGCGCTAACTGTTTCTGGAGGATTTCTGCATCTACTTTCGTGAGAAATATTGCTCCACGGGTCTCCTTTCTTGTAATGTATGCAGGCCTCGTAGCATTTCTGGAAGAGACTGTGGAGAATCGGCATCGTGTTTTTAAAATGTTCGGTGAAATTTAACACCGGAAGATGTGGGCGTAGAGATTTCTTTTTCGGAAAGTTACTAGTTATCGACGCGATTTCTTTTTAGGTGATGTCAATTGAAATTCTCTTTCTCCTTCCATGAATCGGGTTAGTGTGTCTCTTGAGGGATCTGTCACTTTTGCCTAAGTTACCAGCTGATTCATTATCCAGTGTTCCTGGGATCGCTCGCGGTCAGCCCCTTCCACTCCAATACTGGCAATTTGTGACTTCGCTCTTCTTTTCTTGGTTAGTGTGGCCAAAAATGTATCCATTTTTTGATATTTCCAAAGAACTGGCTTTTGGGTATATTGATTTTTCTCTATTGTTTTCCTGCTTAAATTTCATTGATTTCTGCCCCGATTTTTATTTATTTTCTTATCCTTGCCTGAGGCTCAAACTGCTCTTCCTTCTCTGCTTTCCTCAGGTTGCAGGTCTCTTTCTTGACGTTTGCATTTAATGCTACAATTTCAGCTCCAAACACCGCTTCCCGGTGTTTTGATTCACTGCATTTTCATTTTTATTAGTAGTTTTCAATTTCTCCTGAGATTTCTTTGCCCCGTGTGTTATTTAGCTGGGTCTTGTTTAACCTTCAAATATTGGGGGCGATTTTCCAGCTCTTTCTGTTAATAATTTCTAGTTTAATCCATTATGACCTGAGGACATATTTTGTGTGATTTCTATTCATTTAAATTGATTAAGGTTTGTTTTATTAAGGCCTCGAATGTGATGTATCTTGTATCTTGGTGAATGTCACACGTGAGCTTGAGAAGAACGTGATGCTGGATAGACAGAAAAAATATCCCTTCCCTGCCAACTGGATCAAGTAGATTGGTGTTGCTGGTCAGATCAACCACATCCTTACTGATTCTCCACCTGCTCGATCTGTCAGTTTCTAAAAGAAGGTGTTAAAGTCGGCAGTGGTAACAGTGGGGTTGTCTATTTCTTTTTTAGTCCATCAGTCTTTGTCTCCGACATTTTCATGCTCCGACGTTGGTGCATGTATGTTTAGGGTTATTACATCTTCTTGGAGGATTAATTCCTTTATCTCGATGCAACGGCCCTCTTTTTTCCTGATTGCCTTCCTTGTTCTGAAGTCCGGTTTGTCTGAAAATAATACAGGTACTCCTACTTTTGCTTAATGTTAGCACGGTGTGTCTTTCTCCACCCCGTTAAGCTTAACCTACTTCACAGACAACATATAGCTGTGTCCTGTTTTTTTAACAACTCAGAAAATCTTTGTCTTTTAATTGGCGTATTTATACCATGCATATTTAAAGTGATTACGGATATAGCTGAGTTAATATCTACCATGTTTATAATTGGTTTTTATTCACTGAATTTGTTATTTTATTTGATTATTTTTCCTCCTTTTTTCTCCCTTTTGTGGTCTTAACTGAGAACTTTATACAATTCTGTTAACATATTAGCTCTTCTTTTAACGTATCGATTACATAGATATATATATGTTTAAAATATTCTAGTAGTTACCCTAAGTTTGAGATACGTATATTTAAGTAGCCTAAGTTCTCCTTCAAATAAAACTGTAATGCTGCACAGGCAGCACAGGCAGCAGACACAGCAGCACTCTCCCCACGCCTGCCCGCCTGCCCGTAGAAATCCTCATCCCTGTGTCACTTACGCATGTGCTGTAATACAATTGCTAAGGAGACGACTGCTATCACTACTTTTAACAAACACATATCTTTTAGATCAATTAAGAAGAAAAATAAATATTTTAATTGTATTTCTTTCTTCTCTGATACTCTTCCTTTCTTTACATAAATCTGAGTTTGGGACCAGTCACGGTGGCTCACACCTGTAATCCTAGCACTCTGGGAGGCCAAGACGGAAGGATCGCTAGAGCTCACGAGTTCCAGACCAGTCTGAGCAAGAGTGAGACCCCGCCTCTGCAAAAAACAGAAAAATTAGCCAGGTGTGGTAGGGCTCACCTGTAGTCCCAGCTACTCGGGAGGCTGAGGCAGAAGGATTGCTTGAGCCCAGGACTTTGAGGTTGCTGTGAGCTATGATGATGCCTCTACACTCTACCCAGGGCAATAGAGTGATACTGTCTCAAATAAAATAAAAAATATTTTTTTAAAAAGTTTCTATTGATTTATCTTCAGGCTCTTTGATTCTTGCATTGGCCATGCCCAGGCTACTGATGAGTCCATCGAAAGCATTCTTTACTTTTGTTATAGTGACTTTGATTCCTAGAATTTACTTTTTTACAATGTCTTTGAGTTTTTAGTTGTTTCTATAGCTGTAGATACCAGAGGTGTCAAATTCTTCAAATGCCCTTGTTTTTGTCTCTGTTGGTGGCTCTGTCTTCCCTCTGTACTTGTGCTTAGAGAGAATCTGCACCTTGCATCTCTTTCAGCTTCAATTCTCTTATATGCAGCCTTGATGGTGGCGGAAGTTAGGAAGCATTCCGTAATCGTATGATGAACTCAGCTTTCCTGCTGAAACGGGAAGCTTCTGACATCCTTGATTCTTAAAGATTGAACTAGCCTTGCATTCCTAGGATTAAACCAAACTTTATCATACTCTGTGTGTCCTGTGTGCTCCACTTTGGGGCTAGTCTAGCGTACAATCTATGCTAGTGGTTTACAGCAGAGATAAGTTCTTTGCTATGTTGCTTTAGATGTTGGCTGCCTGTGTGCTGCTTGAGAATACGCCAGGGACATGTGTCAGTTTATATCATATTTACATATCTCCTCCAGTCCTTTTCTCTCCAGGATCCCTCCTCTACTCTCCAGCCTCCAATGGACTCTTTTCCCAGTTCTCTGCTAAAAACAGTGGTGGTGCTGGTGGAAAGTGTTCAATGTTTTAAATTTCTGTGCTTCTAACACACAACTCCATGACTGTGGCAATCCTTGAAGCAGAGCTTGGGAGATAGAGGAGGAAGAGGAGGAGGACGAAGAGGAAGAGAAAGAGGAGGAGGTAAGCAGGAGGAGAAAGACCTTCGCATTTCTCTGCCTGGCCAGCACCATGGTGTTTCGCTTGGAGAGTTTGGTGCCTCCTCCATTGTGGTTGGGCACCGGGGGCCACCCTGGAGCCAACACTGGGAGGTAAAACAGGAACGGTGAGCAGCATGTTGGTTTTTCACGGTTTGCCTTCCCTCCACAGTCAGCCTGCTACTGGTTATGTTTAGATCCTTGGGTGGCAGTTATGTGAACTTTTTACAGAGTTTTAAATTTAACCACTGGGAGGGTGGCTGTAACATGCTTACTCTGTGAAACTCTTCCTTCCCTAACTCAGGTCTTTTAAACTGTAAAACGGAGTTATTTTAACACCCAAGACCTACACCATTAATATGTTAGTTATCTGCTTCCAGGGTCAGAAGTGGTAAAGAAAACTCAATAAATGCAATTGGGTGAGAACTGTATTTTTTTTTATTGAGGAGTGTTAAAGAGCCATTAGCTGGTTCTGTCTTTCTGAGGAATGCTAACGAGATCATGTCAGTTACAAATGCAGAGAAAACATCCATCCCTATATTTGTCTTCAGGGATGAACTCTAGGTCACCAGAGATTCTACCTCCTTCCCAGTGAAATATGCGTTAAAGGGAAGATGCATAATTAATATGTAAGATACAGCTTACGTGCTGCCAATATATCACTCAATTTAAAATGTCTTTTCAAAGTGACAAAATTGCCCTGAAGACATGTAAAGGTAATGTTATAAGAAAATATAATAAATCTGGAAGTGTACTGAAGGCTGTTGGGTTTGGAACTGGGAAAATGTATGCTTCAAAGCCCAAATTTACAAATGCTTCATTGTTGCCAGTGGGTCAATTACTGCTGGATACAAAACACACAGACACACACACACACACACACACACACTTGTAAAATGCATTCAGTACAGAACTTTCTAAATAAATTGTTAATAAAAAACAGAAGATGGCGGATTGTGCACCCAATTATACCATTCAGCAGATAATAAAAAGCAATTAACCAACAGAAACAAATAAGCCAGCAATGCAGGAAGGATCCTGCCTCCTCTGCTCAGACTGGAGACATTGCAGAGCTAAGACTGGACAGATGGCATTGATGAATGGAGCAGATCCCAGCAGAGTTTAAACCTGGCCGTTTCCACCTCTGCTGCCCTGCGAATTCTCCCTGAGCCCTAGGGGTGGATCCCCTCGCCCCAAGGAAAGCCCTGGAAATTGCTGTGCTCTGGAGGGCAAACAACTAGGGCACTTAAACATTTTCTTGGGATACTAGAAAACCACAAATACAGCACACACGCATACCACACAGTGGAAATCAGCCTTCCATAGCAAATATTGAAAGCAAGTTGGCAGTTTGTAAAACAAATCTCATCTTATTCTTTCTGAGATTTTAAATCTGTATTTAGCAAAATGTTCTATTTTAAGTAAAGCGTATGGCCAACAATATCAGATAAGTTTTAAGAAAGTAGATTCTGATAGCTAAGAGTGAGATCTGCCCCACTCCTCACCTAGATTTTGGAAAATGTGGGGAAGGAAAGTGCTCATCAGTGGTGACGCGGAGGGACCAGCTAATAAGCTTCCCCTTGAATGTGCTAACGAGGCTCAGGGACTGGCCTGAGCATTGACATCCGTGGAGAGGCAGGTTTGTCCTCCCGGCTTCGACTCTGTGACCTTTTAAGGCCTTTTACTTAAGCTGCTCAGAAGAAGAAAAATGATCTAATTCTCATTTTTTTTCTTTATTCAAACAGTTCATTGTTCCAGCAGTAAAAACACATAAAGAAGCTTCTAGGGGTTTAGTACAAGGGATTCAATAACAGCACAAAGAATCTTGGTGCCAATAGATCTAAGAGAGGAGAGATAGATATTTAAAAATAATTACATAGTAATTATCTGATTGTGGAAATAAGACAGAGTCATCAAAAGAATGTATTGTGGGAACAGAAGCTGTTGAAGAGAGGACTCAACCCAGTTCAGGGGTCAGGGAAGTCTTGTCTTCCTTGAGGATTTTTAAGTCAACAACCAAAGGGTGTGTGGACGGCACCTGCTCCCAGGTGGGGCAGGAGGAGCACAGAACATTGCTCTTGGGAGGAAGCCGGCGCTCACGGTAGGACCAAAGGCTGGAAACGCTCAGGGGACCACTTGGAACTTTGAGGACACATCCACAGGAAAAATATTTACTTTTTCATTCATTTAATTAGTTTTTTAAAAAAATATTGAGTAACTTCTATTTGCCAGGCACTATGCTGGGTCCTACAGACGTTGAGAGACAGTGGCCACCCCCGACCTACGAAGGTACGTTTACCTTTCTGACCTGCTCCGTGGCCTGTACAAAGGGGATGAGGAATTCCCAGGCTGGTGAAAGGAAATCAGAAGAACATTTCCGCTTGTCCACCACATCTCCCCAGCGACCTAACGGGCCACCTGGTCCTTGTACTCTGCCCTCCCTGCAGGAGCCACCGATGACACCCCAGTCCAAGGCCAGTCTCTCCAACAAAGCGCCAGCCTCGTCCTTTCCAACCCACACAAGCTCTTGACTCCACCTCGGCTCCTCCTGTGGCAGTCTTCCCTCTCTGTGAAATTGTTCCCGTTATTTTTGAGATTAAAGACCCTCCTTTCATCCATCCCTCCTGGGGGCCTCCCGTCCTTTCTTCTCCTTAGGTAACAGCCGGGACAGTGAACGCCGTCCCTGGCTCCCCTCTTCCCACCCCGAACAGCCCCATCGCCAGGAGCAAATCCAGGTTTTGTGAGAATAGAAACTTTTGCAGTTTGGGGAGAATCGCTTTTTATAATCAACAATGTAAGATTACAATTAGGTGTAGTAGTAAATATTTCTTTAAAATAAGAAAATAATTCATAACTTTCAAATATTAAAATGCTGGCAAATACCATAATCATCACAAAATCCAGAAACATAGCATCAGTTTGAAACATAGCATCATTGTTTACTTGCCAGACACCTCTCTGATGCTTTTACGCTGCATCTTTTCATTACCTAATCTTTGATTACTGATTCACAGGACATGGATATGTTAATATAATTTTCTTCGGAAAGAATAGACAGAAAATTCAGTCTTTCATTTATCATGACTAATCAGAATCTGTTTTTAATTATTAAGAGTCTAGAGAAGTTTCTTTTTAATTCACAACTTTTTGTGGGTAGAATCACGTACATTTTTAGGATGATCGCCAAATTTGAGAAAGCCCGTTACAAACTCTTATCACATATGAGCTCTAAGATTTGGAAGACTTGTCCGTAGATAAATCCTTTTCCTTCTCCACTACCCGCGTGCCTGTGTGTGGGCACCATAGGAGATATTTGTGCCATGAGACGACCCCTCGTCCGGCCCTTCGGACAAGACACCTCGCAAGTGGGCCCGGTCGGAGAAGAACATTCCTGAATGCCACGCCTGCCCCGGAGCCCCAGCAAGAACCTGACTGCACAGCGTGACATGCTCCTATGACTATAATCCACTCAGCTGCAGCTAACTGTGTTCCCAAGTCGACCTCCCCGCAGCCTCGTGGCCCTGCTCACACACCCCCAACAGAGTCAAACGGGACGAAGCTGAAGGCTTCACTAATTGTGCCTGAAACATCTTCCTTTTGCAATTAGAACAAAACATGTGAACATATCATCAGGGCTCCTCCCAGAGCCTTGCCAGGAGCCCACGCCCGTGAGAGGCCTGACACTTGCATCTGTTACGGATTCCCAGAGCACCTGCCTCTGCCCACCATGCGACGTAAACGCCGGACCAAGACAGCCCTGGGCTGCCAGACGCTCTCAGTCACGGGCCAGCCAGTGGGCCCGCACCGTGAGCCCTCACTGGCTGCCCCAGGACGTGGCTGTCTTGGCCATCCTTGTACCTCCCTTGTCCTTCTCCCCCAGTCTCTACACCTCTCGCACGGGCACGGCAGGGATCGGCTCTCCTCTGCACCTACACCGACTGCCCAGTGAACATCCGGCCAAGTGGCTTGAAATACCACCTGCACCACGATGACCCCTAAACTTTCATTACCGGCGGGGCCTGCTCCCTGACTCCGTGGTCTGACATCTGAGAATCTACTTCCCCTCTTCCTTTGAAGGCTAATCAGCATTTAGAACCCATCATGCCCCAGGTCCGATTCCCGACTTGCCCCTTACCTGTGGCTCGTGTTCTCTCTCCCACCTCAGGAAACAGAAATCCCTCCCTCCAGACCCCCAGGCGGAGAACCCTGGTGTCCCGCACCTCCTCTCTGCAGCCACCAGCAACATCAGCCGCCTCTTTACGAGTCCAGAGTCCCGCCAAGTCTCTCTGCTGTCGCCAGGGTCTGCATCTCCATGACACACTCACCGGGGACAGCCGCACGTCCCTGGACAGGTCTCCTGCGTCCACCCCGGCACATCCCGCAGCAGAGGCGTCCTGCTAGGACAAAACTCAGGTCAATCCTACCTTTGCCTGAACCTCCAGCCTCTCCAAGTGTCCTCAGAGGGAAAGCCGGGTGCCCCGCACGGTCCCAAGGCCCTGCTGCACTGTCTGGCCTCGTCCCCACTCCCCTGCCTCTGACGCGCCTCCGCCCACTTCCCCTTCATCCTAGCACCTGTCGTCTGCCTCGCTAAACGTGAACACCCTGGCTCCTCTCATTCCCTAATGCAACAGCGCACCTGCCACGCCTGGCACAGGGTAGACCCTTAGTCATCTTTGTGCGATGCCCGGCACGTGGTGCGCATTCACTCGGTGTTTCTTAATGTTGGCATTTTTATTATTCCCATCATCCCTGGCAAAAAGAAGACAGGAAAAGAGAAGAAAAGAGAGCCACTGGCTCTGCAGGGGCTGCTTCCTTCCTCCTCACCCCCCCACCAAGACAATGGCAGGATATTCACAAACTGGATTCAGGTGGGAGAAGCTGAGAGAAAGTCTTTGACTAAAGACTCTGAGGGTGCCACGCTGCAGTCCCTAGCAGGCTACTGGCTAGATAATATGTGGGCCCCCAGGCAAACATTCAAACTAAAATTCCTTCGGCAGGGCGCCCTTGTATTCCCAATCTCATCTCATCTCCGCAGAAGGAGTGTTACAATTAGCAATTCAGAAACTCTTTTACATCTTAGTAACCATGCATAAAAATTAATTCAAGCAAAACCTAATTTAGAATAATAATAACATGCTTTCCTAATGTTTCCTACATTAATCATGGTTAAGACAGTTACTATAGCAGCGCTGTTGGAATTTATTGAAAATAGCGTCATTCCCTGTATCCAAGTTCCCTTCTGAGAATGCTGCTATTTGTTTAAGCAAGAGGGAGAGCGATCGGGAAGCATCCTCTGTTTCCCTGGAACTAATTCAAGGTTCAATAACAGACACAGACAAAAGTAATAAAGTGCTGTTTGCTCTGAGGGGAGGTGCTGGTGACCTTTGTTTTTTGTGATTAGATTAGTTTTAAGTTCATACTCTCGGTCTTGCCTTTTTGCTCATCTGCAGGAAAAAAATGTGGGGTGATGGCGTCAGGTCGAAAGAGGAGGGGAGACAGCACGGAGCGTGGCTGAGCCGCGCCCTTCCTCGGCGTCCGAATGAAGTCAACCCTCACTTCCATCCCCTGAGCTCTCCCAGAAGAGCCCAAGCCTGTCTGAAGGGTCACAGGGAAGGGTCAGTGGCCAGTAATCAATGACAACAGCGTCAGAAGCTGGGAAAAGCCTAGACAAGCATAAATAAGGTGAGATTACACAAGAGCTTCCTCCTGTGTTCAACTGGAAGCCCTTGGATTCTGATGCTCGCAGTAACAACTGGCCCTGTTCAGGTGCTCTGCACATGGCCAACAGGTGCCATCCAGGTAGCCAACTGCTGAAGGTTGTCATGAAAGTACTAAAGTTGCTGCTGTTGCCCTGGGTCCCACTTAGCAGGACACAGTGAGACCGTGCGGTCAGACAGACCTGGGTTCACGTCTCTGCCACAGACTAGCTACCTCTCCTCTAGCAAATAACTTGATTTTGCAATGCACACGTTGGCCAAAATAAAACAGATTATGATGCATCTTCTTAAAAAAATAAAGACTTGACTTCTCGGCAGCTGTTTCTTCTACTGTAACAGGGTCTTTCAACCTTGGCACCATTGGCATCGTGAGGTAGGTAATCCTCTGCTGCAGGGCTGTCCCGTGCGTGGTGGGGTGTGTGGCCGTGTTCCCGGCCTCTGCCCTGCAGATCCAGCAGCCCACCTGCAGCCGGGCAATCGGAAATATCCACGGACTTCGCCATGTCTCCTCAGGAGGCCAAAATCACCACGGTTAGAACCACTGCACTGTGACGTAGATAATCAGAGGAGCTCTTTGTTACAAAACTTAGGTGACGCCAGCTGCCCTGGGTGGCCTGGGAGCCCCAGGAGGGCAGACAACGTCATGTCATATGTGCCTGTGGGATGAATGGATTTAGGAAAAGCCCTCGGGTCTGGAGGGCTAACCGTATCAATACTCTGATACGGTTACTACAAAAACCTCCCATTGACTGATTAGGGAAAATTGATTTTTTCCCCCAAAATACGTAAACACCATAACGCCTTAGTTAATAGAAGAGCTTTGTCTCAGAACCCTCAGCACCATTTTTACAGCCAGTGAGAGAACCCGGGTCCAGGCGATTTGAAGAACGATGTTTTGAGTCAAACTTCCTTGACACGAGCAAGACAAACCAGGTTTAATCATCTCGTTCGAACGCATCTGAGCCAACACATCCCTGAAGGACCCTTCCCATAAGACATTTTTACTTCCATTTTTATTCTCACCTGGTACACAACCCTTTCCACTGCCTTGCGTTTCCTTTCACTTTTTTTCTCTTCGTAAGTCCCAGAGCCATGGCAAAGACAGAATTTGCATTCTCCAGTTCACGGAAGATATATCTATTTTAGCCTAGCAAGTGGTGCGAATTTCAGATGTTGACTGGTCACATGAAAGAACCAAATTTGATCTCCTCGTGGGTTCTGTTACGGAAAATGCTGTGCCTACACTTAATCCAAATGGGCTGGGGTTCAAAAATGTTCTTAATATCTGCAAATACCCATTCTCAGTGGATATTTTTCAAAAATTAAGTGTTTTATTTTGACACAATTATAAATTCACATGCAGTTGTAAAAACAACTGTTTTGTAAAAACGAAAATAACAAAGAGGAGCCCCCTGGACTCTTGGTTCCTGCCTATAAAAGTGTCTTTCAAAAACATAACGCAATATCACAGGCAGGATGCTGGCGTGGGTACAGTCAGAACTAGGAGTGTCCCCATCACGGCAAGAATCCCTCCTGCTGCCCTTTTATGGACAGACCTTCTCCTCCCCAACCCCAATCCCCCCTTGACCCCTTACAACCGCTGCTCAATTCTCCCTTTCTGTAATTCTTTGTTATCTCAAGAACTGTGACGGTGAAATTCCTGTGCCAACCTAGCCGGGCCCCTAAGTGCCCCGGTACTTGGTTAAACATCACTCCTCGGTGCGTCTGTGAGAGCTTCCAGGGGAAGATAGCGTCCGAATCGCAGACGGAGCAAAGCAGATGGCACCACAGCGTGGGGGCCTCACCCAGCCCCGGGACAGGCTGAATAGACAAAAAGGGAAAGGAAGGGGCATTCTCTTCTTCTCCTGACTCCATGAGCTGGAACGGGGTCTTCCCTGCCTTGGGACTGGGGTTTCAGTCATTTCTCCCGGCCCCCAGGCCTTGCATGTGGGCTCTACCGGTTCTCAGGCCTCCACACCCAGCCTGGAACCCACCCCTTTGGCTCTCCTGGGCCTCAGGCCTTTAAGCTGGGACAAGAACTTACACCATCCTTCCTCGTGATGCCCCTGCCTCAGATCTCAGGCTGCAACTGCACCGTGAGCTTCTGGACCTCCAGCTTGCACAGACAGCTCCTGGGACTCCCCAGCCTCCGTGACTGCACAGCCAGCTGCTTGTCATATCCTCTCCCCCGCCCTCTCCCCAGCCCTCTCCCTCCCCCACCCCGCCCTCCGTGCTGCTCTCTGCAGAACCTGACTCACACAAGAAGCATTTATAAATAGAATCATTTGATATGTAAACTTCAGGGCTAAGTTTCTTTGGCTCTGCATAATCCTCTGGAGATTCACCTGTTACTAAGTGGATCAAAGTTCATTTTTATTGTTAAATAGTATTCCATGCTACGGCTGCACTATAGTTTGTTCAACTGTTCACCTGTTACAAGACATGTCCTTTTTTTTTTTAAGTTTTTCATTATCATGAATAAAGCTCTTATGAATAATCATACAAGGGTTTGTGCGTGAACGTAAGTTTTCATTTCTCTGGGATAAATGCTTAAGAGTGCCATTGCTGGGTCACGCGGTACTCGCACGTACAGTGTTGTCGGAAGCTGCCAACTGTTTTCCAGAGTGTGTGAGTCATTTTATCTTCCCACCAGCAACGTAGGAGCCATCCAGTTTCTCCGTATCTTTGCCGGCACGGGTGCCGCTGCTGTTTTTTAATTCAACTCTTCTAACAGGTGTGTGATGACATCTCACTGTGGTTTCATTTGATATTTTGCCTGTTGCTAATAGCTAAGGATGCTGAACATTTTTTTCATGTGTTTCCTCACTTCTCTTTGGCTACACGTTCCCACGTGTCTTTTGCCCTTTCTCTATGGCATTGTGATTTTTTATTCCTTTGCTTTTTACCGTTGAGTTTTGAGAGATTTTTAATACAGTCCTTCGTCAGATACGTGATTTGCAAACACTTCCTCTCACTCTGTAACTTGTCTTTTCATTTTCTTTACAGGAAAACTTCTTCGCAGCAAAACCTTTTTACTTTGAAGAAGTCCCGCTTACCATTTTTTTCCCTTTCATGAAACATGCTTTTGGTGTCAAGTCTAAGAAATTTATGCCTATCCCTAAATTTGAAGATTTTTTCCCATGATTTTTTTTAATGAAAGTTTTATAATTTTGTACTATACCTTTAAGTTCTTGGCCCATGTTTAGTTAAATTTTATGAGATTTGAAATTAGTTTTAAAGTAGTTTCAATTTAAGATGGTTAAATTTAAAAGGTGTGAGACTCAATGTTGCGACTCGTCCTTTCTGCCTAGGGGTGTTCAATCGCTCTGAAAACTATCTTTTCTCCTTTAGATTGCTTTTGTACCTAAGTCAAACAAATCGGCTGAGCATATCCGTGGGGGCGTATTTCTGGGGTCTCTGGTCCGACCCGCGTGTCTGTGTTTCCACGGATACTGCATCGTGTTGCTTAGCGTAGCTTTACAAGACACCTTGAAATCGGGTGCACTGATTCCTCCCACTGGGTTTTTAAAATTGTTTTAGTCATTCCATTTCCTTTGCCTTTCCACATGCACTTTTCAGTGATCTTGATCATATGGACGGAAATCTTGCTATAATGCTATAGGAACTGTGGTAAACCTACCTATCAATCAGGGGAGAATTCACCTCTTTGCTGTGTTGGGTCTTTCAGTCCATGGACATGATCTGTCTCTCCAGTTTTTAGATCCTTGATTTCTTCCATCAGTGTTTTACAATGTTTGGCATAGAAATTTTGTACGTGTGTTTTTTATTTATACCTATTTATTTTAGCAATTGCAACTGATATTATGCTTTAATTTTGATGTCCACATATGCGTTGCTTATATTGAATTCTCTGTCATATAAAGAAATGAAATTAATTTTTGTACGTGTGACATGTATCCTGCAGCCTTGATTAACTCACTTAAAGTTTCAGGAATTTTTTTATAGATCGCTTTGGGATTTTCTAACTACACGATCATGCCTTCTGCAAAGAGATGCAGTTTAATTTCCTTGTTTCATATTTGCATGCATTTTATTTCCTTTTCTTGCCTTATTATACTGGCTATACCCTCCAGCAATGTGTTGAAGAAGAGAATGGTGAGACCAGGTAGGTTTGTCTTGTTCCAAATGTTAGGTAAAAAGCATTCAGGTTTTTACTGTTAAATATCATGTTTGTTGTGGGGATTTTGTTTTTTTCTTGGTTTTGTTTCTGTACATGATCTTTATCTTGTTCACCTCTATTCCTATTTTTAATGTATGTTTTTATCATGAATGGGTGTTGGATTTTGTCAGATGCTTTTTCTATATCAATAATTATTATCATGTGATTTTTCTCCTTTAGCCTGTCAGTATAGTGGGTTACGTTGAGTGATTTTCAAATGTTGAACCAGCCTTGAATCCCTTAATAAACCCTAATTACTCACGAGTAAATATTTTTATGTTTCTGAATGCTATTTGCTAATATTAATGATTTTCGCATCTCATGAAAAATGTAGATTTTGTGTTTATTTGGGTGGCTGGGATCTTTGTCTGTTTGGAATCAGAGTCGTAATATCTTCATGAAATGAATGGGAAAGTGTTTACTCCTCTTCTATTTTCTGGAAGAGATTTGTAGAATTGGTGTTAATTCTTCTTTAAAGGTTTGCTAGGTTTCTCCAAGGAAACCACTCGAGCCTGCAGTGTTATCATTTTTGTTTTAATTGTCAGACATTTAGAATAGATAAGAGGATAAGGAAAGTCTGGTGCTGGGACGTGGATGTGGTTGGTCCCCACCAAAGCTCATGTTGAAATCTGGTTGCCAGTGTGATGATATTGAGAGGCGGTGGTGCCGTGAAGAGGCGTTTGGGTCATGTGGGCTCTGCTGTCGCACAGGCATTAATAGTGTTCTCGTGGGAGGGAGCGTGAGCGGGTTGTCTTGTGCAGTGAGTTCAGCTTCCTTGGCTCCCTTACTTCTCTCACCGTGTGACAGCTCCTGCCACCTTACGAAGTGGCTCTTGGATGTTTCAGCCTCCAGCACTGTGAGCCAAAATAAATACCTTCCCCTTATAAATTACCCAGCCTGTGGTATTCTTTACAGCCACACATTATGGACTAAGACCCAACCCTATTTTTACTTAATGTTTTCTCTCTTCCTGATGTTTCAAGATTCCTTATTTCTTTGTTTCCTTTCTATTTGGAAAGATTCTTGTCACCATTCTTTCATAGTAAATCTGTTGGTGACAAATTCTTTTAGGCTCCCTTTGTTCCTGAAAGATATTTTCTCCAGATACACGATTTGGGATGGACTGCCTTTCCCGTTCAGCGCTTGAAAAATATTGTGCCACTTCCTCGTGGCCTCCATGGGCTCAGATGAAAAATCTGCTGTTCTAACAGTTCCCTCCCTGGGGGCTCAGTTGCTGTTTTTCCTGCGACTACTTTCAACCTTCCTCCTTGTGTTTAGCCCCCAGAAGTTTAATGTTGACATACATTTCTTCAGATTTATCCTATTTAGGGTTCACCCAGCTTCTCGAATCTGCAGGTTTACGCCTCTTGCCAGACTGGGAAGGTTTCAGCCGTCATTCCCCCAAGGACATTTCAGCTCTGCCCTGTCTCTCCTCTCCTGTCCTCCGATGACTCCAGTGACACAAATGTTAGGTCTGTCCCACAGGTGCCTGAGGCTCGGTTGTTGTTTTGGGTTTTTGGTTTTTTTTTCAATTTATTTTCTCCCTGTTGTTCTTTCGTGCTGATTTTTTTCCTCCTCCGTCCCTTCCAATCTGTTCTTTAGACTATACATTGAGGTTTTTATGTGGCTTATTGTCTTTTTCACTTCTAAAATTTCCAATTGATCCCTATTTATATCTTCTATTTCTTTGATGAGACATTTTATATCTTTTCAAAGCACTCTGTTTTTTCCATGCTCCAAGCATGTTTATATTTGCTCATTGCAGCATTATATCACAGCTTCTTTAAAGCCTTTGTCGGATAACCCAACCCTTTGTCATCTCAGTGAAGGCATTTACTGATTCCCTTTTATCATGCAGTTTGAGATCTTCCTATCTTCCTGACTCTTGGTATGACAAGATTATCTGTTGAGACCTGGGCCTTCTGCATATGGCATTATGAGACTCTAGTCTTATTTAAACCTTCTGTGTTAAGTGGCTTTCTATGACACCACTGAGGCAGGAAAGACAGGGGCACTGCCTTATTCCCAGCAGGTTGGAGTAGAAGCCCAGATTCCTCAGTTGGCCTCCACTGACACTGTGGGTGGGGTGGGGGGAAGCTCCTACCGGGTGTGCACAGATGCTTCCCTGGCTGAGAGGGCCAGCTGGTCTCCTCACTGCCCATCACTGCACCATGGCCTCATCACCCCACTGACTCTGGGAAGTGGTAAAAATCATGACATCCCTCTAACCTCTTCCGACACCCCTGAGCACTGAGAGGAGGGAAACCTGTCACTGGGAAAGGTGGGGGGCAGCTCCATGGGACTCCACTGGCATTGCACATGTGTGGGGGCAGTTAATGCCCACGGGGTAGAAGTGCCAGCTCCCTGCTCAGCTTTCTCTGACTCTGCTCTGTTGGGGGACTTGGGCAGCCTCATCACAGCCCAGCAAGGACAAAAAGTCTGAGCACCTCCATGCAGCCTTCTCCAGCAAAGGCAGAGGTGCAGTCAACCTTTTCTGTGACCTGCTGTAGAACAGCTGTTTTCTAAAAGTTTTCTGTCTTGCTAGGCTTGCTCTTACCTGATTCTCTGGCTGAAGAGACCAGGCTTTGGGGGATGCTTCTGTCTGCACCTGTTGGTGTTTCCAGGTTGCTGACTTCTCCTGCACCTGGTCTGAGATATATGACTCCAAGGGGAAGCAGGGAGGTCCCCCTGAACAACACAGCCAGAGCCACATCATTCCCAAACCCCACAGACTGAGGATGGGTCCCCATCAGGCCTGGTCCCCTTAACAGTGCAGACGGAAGAACAGCCAAGGAGGCAGGAGGATCCTCTCCAGCCAAGCGTCTTAGATGATAAGTAAAGCAGAAAACAAGGCCCTCTGCCCTGCTCCAGAACAGGTGGGGACCAGCATCCGTGCTCAGAGCACCGAGCACGGGGACAGTGCTCATTCCAGGAGGGAGACAGCCAAATTCCTCGTATGGAGAAGACAGCTGGAACCCACCCACAGGAGAGGAAATGCTCTCCCTTTCCGTGAGTGGAGAGGAGTTTGGGGCTTATTAAATGGAAGAAGCAGCAGGCCTCAGTGTCCCCAGCAGTGAGAGCGTCTGAGCCCAGTCCTGATGACTCCTTCCTCCGAGATGGGGGTGACGGGGTGGCCGAGGGGACAAAGTGTCTGTAGCCAACTGTGCTTTCATGCCTGGCTGCAAACCAGCAGCCATGCGAAGACCAGGACGGGATTACTGGGAACTTGCTAGCTCCAGCATGAGACACACCGGTTTTCTATCTTTAATAAGGAATACAAAGACACTGGCTACACAGCACGAAAATAACATGTCAGAGAAAGGACACACGTAGGAAACAGGTCTTAGAGATAAATAAGATGTTCAAATCCAGCAGCTCCCCCAGAATTTCCTCCTTCAGCTGTTAACCCCACCGCACCTGCCCATGTTGGATGCCGGCAACTGCTGACACCCTCCCCGTGTGGGCGTCTGCGGACCAGGCGGAAACCCACCCGCGACCGGGCCCAACAGTGTCACATTTGGTTTGAACCGTTTGGAAGTTTGGGCTGAAAATGACATTGTCAGCTAAGTACTCATAACACAGATAGTTAATATTATTCAGTGAAATAACTCAGAGTAGAATACGGTTAGGAACAGTGATTCCCAAAGTTGGGGAATGCCGTTACTTCATCATGAGTCGGGCCCTTTCAAAGGCTCTGAGTTCAAAGAAACAAATAATACAAAAAAGAAATTTGAACTGGGGAGAAAATCCAGGAGGAAAAAGGAAAAATACATCTTCAAGATGTCCCTTTTCTTGATTTTGTGTCTTGACTTTATTTTCCTGGTTTTATCCATTTCCTAATACAAATGTACTTCTAAATTAATAATTGAACATGGAAAGTGTCACACAAGGAAACTCTTTAAATGTTTTCCTCTTAAAGAAGCAATGGTCTCCCCTTTAACAAAACTTATGTGTTCTTTTTTATTCCTGTTTTTTTTTTTTTTTCTTATTTTTACCTGTAAGGAGTGCCCTTTCCATTATTTTCCATGTTCGGGTTTATTAGAAGAAACAGCTCATTCCGAGGGGGTCTGTTCACAGCTCCTTCCTTACGTCCCCAGGCACACACGTCAGGAATTACTCTTTGTAACGTTCCCAGCACAGGCTGCTGTGCTTGCGAATTGGAGAGCAGTTTATTTAGGGTCTCGGGAAACGGCTCCCCTCCTGGACGCGGCCTGGCAGTCTGTCCACCTTCTCCCTCTGCTATTATTAATATGATTGCTGTGTCATTAGAGCATTAAAGAGATATCGCTTTTGGAATTGAACAGCGGCATCGCAGTAATTATTTTCAGTGGTGAAAATACTGTATATTTTTGGCCAAGAGAAAAGAAAACCTGTAGGAATCTCTCCCTCCCTGATGGAAAGTCTCTTTGCAGGCACGTGAGTGAACCGACACTCGGACGCCATGGAGTGCGAATGCCAGCGCCCCCGTGCGCAGCGAGGCAGGAAGCAGGGGGCAGCCCACGCCTGGACAAGACTGACAGACCGACCTCGGCTCCGGCCGGTTTTCAGGGCTGCTGGGAACAGGGCAGGGCTTGGGTCCGAAGGCTGAGTCCTCGCTCCAGGACACCACACACCCGTAGAAGCTACAGGTTCCTCAAATGCCCCTGCCATGCTGGGAGTAGCTTTACTTGAGTTACGACAGGTAGAACAAACAAAATCTCCCTGAGAACTATCTTGCAGGTGTTGGAACAGGATCTTTGGGCTCAGACACACCTAGACTCCAGTTCTGGTTCCAAAATCTATGAATACGTGTGAGTGTGAGCGAGTCACTTTTTCACAACCTGTTTCCCCAGCTGGTAAATGCCGTGGTGCCGGTTTCCAAGTGCCCAGCCACTGCCCTCTCCACTGGAGGAGGACGGGTGCTTCCGGAAGGTTGGGAAACCACCCGCCGCTCCAGTTCCACAAGGGCCTGGTCAGCAGAGAGCCACGCCAGCTCAGAGTCCCACTTTGGAAGGGATACTGAATGCTATTTAGCATGATTCGGTTTAGGAAATTAAGAGCCAGTAACATCTCAGCTATGGAGCTAGCTCCCTTTCATTAATTTTAAAAGAATCAGCATGGAGCCTATCCCAGAACACTATCGTCCTTAATTGCGGCACGTAAGACATGCCCAAATACCCAAATATCTAACAGACGCTGTGTATTTCAACACAGCAGTGACATTTGGTACTAAATACGACCTGGATAGGAGGAGATCCATTCTTTCTCTAGATCATACCATGACAGCCCAGCCTCTTTTACTGAGCCCAGACCGCAGTCACTTGAAACTTCATTGGTAGGCCCGTGTCAGCCTCAAAGACACCGCGGCCCTCAAGGGTAAGAGCTTCTGCTAAATATAACCAAAAGCCATTTGTATACGGCAACCAGGACTCTCCTGGGATCAGGTGCTGCACATTTCAAGGCTCTGGCAAATGTTCTATTAGAGGTGACACATTCGTTATCACACTTTTATTTACACGCTAAAGAAATACTTTGTTGCTCCTTACTCGTCAAAATAACTGCCTTTCAGATGTTTGCTGAAAGGGTGAATAATCTAAGATTTATTTAGAGCATGATGTGCAACACTTTTAAGTCTTATCTACCAAATCACCTCTCCTATTGACAATCAGCTCCAGAACAAGCAAGGGCACACCTGGAACAACGGCATGCGATGCAAAGCCTTAATTTCCCACAGTGTGTGGGGAATAAAATCCCTCTCAGGTATGAATAGGCAAAGCAGCAGGGCCATTTACATGCGCATTTTTAGCTCGGAGGAATGCAGGGAAATTTCCATGTGAGATAAACCCCCTTTCCCTCCATCTGCCACCTGCATTTCTGAGTCCCTTTTCCATTAATGGTAAAGAAAAAACATTAATAAGTAACTATGTTTCTACAATCTGCACACAAAGTTCTGAAATCCCCCAAATTTACTTATAGAGCACCCAGCCTAGACACGTGAGCATCATAAGTACCGGGATGGCATCTGCTCTGTCAGAGGGAAAGCACCGGAAACAGGGCTCGTGCTGCCCGGGAGCGAGTGTGTCCTCCAAGAAGGGAAAGACTCCAGGAGAGCCTTCCTGCTCCCTCTGCCACTGGGCTGCGACGGCCACCGCCCGTCAATAACAGGTACAAGGCAAGAGCTGTGGCAAAGGCCTCGCTAAAAATAACGATAATAATTAGTTGCTGTCCCCCTGTTTGCTTCTCTGTAATTGCCACCGGAGCCACGCGGCAGGTGTCCATAAAGATTCTTTCTCCATAGATAACATCCCCTTCTTGAAACCTAGGGGTAGTTTCTGAGCTATCTCCCAGGTCCTGCTTTCCAGGGGAACAGCTGACGCACCCAGACCAGTGGCCCATACCAAGAAATCAACTCAACTGGTCTTGTAACTCCACCCAAGAACCTGTCAGCAAAGAAGATAACTTGTTCAACCCCGTGGCTCCTCCCCGAACCCAGCTAATTAGCAGACTCAATTGCCTCTGGACTTTCTTTAAAAACCCTGTCTCCCAAATTCTCGGAGAGGTGGATTTGAGGAAGTTCTCCCGTCTCCCCGCTCAGCACTATGTGGCATAAAGACTTTCTCCGCCATCAAATCTGCTGACTCGGTGTACCAGCTCCTTCCTGGGCAGCTGGCAAATGACCCTGGTCAGGCGGCAACACAGCCACGGTGTGTCCGCTCGGCTCCATCCTTCCCGGCCTTCGGATCATTCCCACATTATAAATCCTCTCTGCGGAAGTGTATCTCCCAGGATCTGCCATTCCTGGTAGGAAGCAATCAGGGACTGCAAACTCTCTGCAAATAAAAGGATTCAAAGGATTCATGCTGAATCCTTTGAAGGATTCATGTTGAATCAGGCGAACCCCGCGGTCACTGGGCTGTGCTCATTCCCCCTCTCTGCACTGGCAGGGACATGAGCACATTACGTGGCCTTTGTCAGCCTCCGTGCTGGGAAATTCAGGATCACATTCCTACAGAGTGATGGGGTCACCACGGGGTTGAGCTAAGAAATGCGTGTAAATCACTGGGCTCAGTGGCTGTTCGTTGTCGCTCTCAGGGCCCTTTGACACTTTTCCTTGTACAGGAGCCCACCAAGATTTGGGAGGATTTACTTTGCCAGGAAACACTGGCTTCCATTTCCAAGCGAGACCTCAAAACAAAATACGCCACTTCCGGGCCCGCCAGCCTGACCTTCACGGGCCCTTTCGCACACTTGTTCTGTAACGTACAGTCATTTTGTTTCCAATAAAGAAAGGTCACGTCCCCGTGAACAGTGTATGTGCAGGTGCCACGGAATGAAGGGTCGGGCCGGGAGGGAGACGGGCCTCTGCGGGCACTTCCCTGCACGGTAACGGGGGACATTAAAAATGCATTTGCCCTGATAGGTTGAATTCATTTTAACCGGCATAAATAGAGCAGACTATTCACACGTCTGAAGAGCACCATGTGATGAAATACCGATCGTGTCCTCACGGCTCTGGCGGGAGGGGCCCATAATTTGTTTGCTCTTGGCGTCAGTGTTGGGTGGCACCAATGATGAATTACAAATCGCACGCTCATACCCCGCGCCCAGTTTTATTTACCTGCGCCGTCTGAAACTTCGTTCATCAAAGTGTAGAAGGGGACAAATACAGCTTTAGATTCATCTTCTTTAAAGAATCTTGAATGGATACTATGTATATTCGTTGGCTATTGGGGATTTGGAACCTATTTTTAGAAGGCTGCCAGGATTATCCAGTTGCAGTAACTGTTTGTAAGTAGCACTTGCTGTGTTTAATTCAAAGATCTATGGAGTCTGGCAGCTTTTGCCATTTACCTTTAGGATAAAATGCGGAGCATCAGACCCCCCAGCTGGAGGGTGTTGTGGGTGAGCCCCGACTGCAGGGAAACGCGGCACCCCTCAAGTGGAGGAGCCCTGCAGACTGTGCTGCATGGCGTTCCTTGGGAAACCCCAAATCAGCGGCTTTTCCCTTTACTTCAAAGGAAACGCATCCTCGGAGGACAGCCCCTCCCGATGCCCAAAAAGAGACGTGTGGAGGCGGACGGGTTTGCCATTTTCCTCTCCACACTCTTTCTCTCACACTCTCGGTTTTCAATTCACAAGAAGGTGAATTTGTAGGTAACAGGATTGAAATTCCACCCAAGGCACCGTGACCTCCACTCCCCCGCCGCCCTGCCAGCTCCCCTGATGCCTTGGGCAACCTCCCAGCACCCTCAGTGGCCCTGTCCGCTCCGCCGTGCACATTGCAGGCCCGCGTCTGTATGGACAGCACGTCACACATCACGTGCGTACGCGGCTCTGGGACTTGCCTGGGAAGAGTTAGGGGTTTTTGAGCACACAGGTATCATGTGGAAGTCCTGGATCAATATTGCAATGTCAACTTCCAAGTCAGCTTTCCTGCCAGCGATGTTTGCAAGAGAGAAAAGCATCAGCGTAGTTTGATGGTTTTCAGCATTTACAGGAAACATAAGTAGCTTTCTCTCGCCATCCATGGCTACTCCCCACCCATGAGCTATCAATGCCTGAGAACCTCAAGTTCCCTCCTTCCTGAGAATGCCTCTTTGAACAGTCCACATTTTCTGCACCGTGGCCCCTGCATGCCAGGCCACCAGCTTTGCCCACTGCCGCCTCCCTCATCTCCATCCAACCTGACCCCTGGCAACTCTGCACTGGAGCCTGACTGAGGTCTGTGCACCATCTGGGGTTCTTCCAACCCATTCTTTCTCTTCTAACCAGAACCGTCTTTTGTAGTCATCAATCTGATAAAAACATTGCCCTAAAAATCCCCTAATGGCTTCCCCCAAAGTTTTGAATTTTTACTGTGGCACCAAGACCTGCCTGTCCACTTGATCAGTATTTATTCTCCCCTTTGGGTTGGAAACCCCACAAGGTCAGGTGCAGTCATCCCTGATCCAAGCTGCGTTGCCTACGCTAGCAGCAGGCGTGGCACATGATATACATTCAGGGCACATTCAGTCAAATGTAATAAATACACTCACTTCCTACGGTCTCTGCCTGTTCCAGCTCTAGTAAAACAACCTCAGAAGAATCCTTAGGCTTCAGCTAAAATTCTGCTGTGGGCCACATTCTCAGTCACCATGAGATGCTGTCTCAGCCACTCAACCAATAGAAAGTTGGTCCACCAACTCACACAGAACACAACTTAGCAGCCAGTTACCTTAAAGAAAACACCTACTTCGTAGGGCGGCTTAGAGGTTTAGAAATAAAACGTTGCCCACAATGCCTAGCACACAGCGGGTATCCAATTTGACAATGGTCGTCATCATTGCCCAAATTAAGGATCTTAAAGACAAGCTTGGTAAAGTGCAGCGATTTGATTGAGAAGGCAGCGTCGGGACAGGAAGTCATCACTCCCTAACACGGCAGGAAAAGTCAGCAGGGAATGAGCTTTCTCAGGAGGCAGGGGCTTCCCAAATGCGGGAGCTCTTCAGAACTCAAGCCATCCCATTCCTGTGGACCCAAACCCGCCCCGACACAGAGGAAAGGAGGGTGGGCCGAGTGACCTCAGTGACCATCCTGCACAAGGTCGACTCCCTGGGGAGTCAGGACTCATCTCAGAAGGTTCTGCATATCTTTTCCAATGTGGATATTCATGATTTAACAGAAAAAAGACATTCCAGATCTCAAAAATATGTAAATCAAAACATAACAACCCAAATGCCTATTAATAAAACATGCAAGTTTGGAGGTTTTTTTTATTTGTGGGAATAACCCTAACCGGTCTTTGCCCAGCAATGGGGGCCATCCTGGCTTCTCTCTGCAGAGGCTGGTGGAGCAGAGGAGAGTGATCGAAGCCCCTCCCAGGTCTCCTGCACCCTACAGGTGGGAACTCTGGTTGTCAGATATCGGCACCTTTCAATTCGGAAACAGCAAACCCCCCTTAACCTGCTGTAGACAACGTGTTTTCCGAGCTCACTTAGCCTCGCCGAGATACCAGACTGGGTGAAAGAGCTCTAGCTGTCTTCCCGTTGTCTGCACGAGCAAGATCAGACCGTGTCTGGGTCAGAAAGTTCAGTGCCTCTTTTTCCATAAAACTGATTCGTTATCAAGACTAAGAAGCTGAAGTACCTGTTCAGAAGCCACCAAGTTAGTAATTATGATGTGGCTGTTTTTTCATGTTTTACTTGGACAATAGGAGAGGAGATGGAAGTTGGTAAAGGCTGTTTGATGTTTTAATAGAAGGCTTGAGCACACATCTCAGTGCTTCATGCCGTTTTTGTCTGTTTACGTAGGCCCTGCGAGTGTACAACCATTAATAAAACACGTAGCGAACTAATGGCTCATAAAAAATATAGTTTGCTCGCTGTAAGACAAGAGGCAAATCCCTCTCTTCACTTAAACTGGTGCCCTCCAAGTACCTCACGTCTTTTACTCTTTCTTTCGGAAGAGGTTTCCATCGGTTGGGGGAGGGGCACTTAGCTGTTCATCTAAAAAAGAAAGTGTATTCCTTTAAAAGAAAACACGTTTCTTCCATTCTTTGGCTCGCATTTGAGGACTGGGTCCTCTGAGGCAGGGAGGTTGGCGGTGGCTGCTCTGGGCTGTGCCTTTGTGCACCACCATGTGGCACATTTCTGTTGTCACCTGTCCCCTAAGGGAGCTACCCAGGATGAGGCACCACTTGTTCCCAGGCTAGAGGGCGAACAGGGACCAGTATTCAGCCGGAGTCCCAGTAGATGGCACTGTTCCCTCTGGCTTCACACCCACCCGGGGAGGGGCACCTGGGCGGGAGGGGAGCGGACTTCTGGGGTCCCCCTGGGACGTGGCAACCCTGGGCTGGGACGGGAGAAAGAAGGAGGCAAGCAAACTGCACAGGACGCAGAGCTGGGAACGGGACATACTCGCCGCTGTGATTCTTGAGGGTTATTTGCCAACAAACTGGATCAGAAATGTTGCCCGAGGGCAAAGAGAGAGGTTTCAGCAAAGTCTTCATTTAAGACCATGATTTTCCGGAGGAGCATCCCTTGCCGAGGTGCAGTCTGACCCTTTGCATTCACACTTGCCAGAATTCTAATCCTGAGCACTGCCCAGGTGCGCCACGTGACCTCTGCCCTTGGCCTCTAGAGTGGAGCCGTAAATGAAGCCCATCTCCTAGCGACTTCCTGGAAACAGCAAGAGCATCATTTCGTCACTGTTGTTGTTATGGTTCTTCTGTTGCGTCATGCAAATGCCACCTGATTTGTTGCCAGGTGCCAGGACCGAAAATCAGCACAAGGAAATCACAGACACGTGTGACACGGCCTCCCACTTCTGAAAACATGCAGATAACTTTTTTAGCAAAAGACAACACAACAAAACATCACGATGGTATGAGCAGGTTATGAACAAACGCCGGGGGAAAGATGCCGGTGGCGTTCGCACAGGGTTAAGGCAGGGGAGGGCGGTGAAGGCCAGAGAACCTAAAGCACCTGAGAATTGGAAGGGGGAGAATTTATCTGAAATCTACGGAGAGGAGTAAGAAGGGCTCTTGCGACTGAGGCAGTAGATGGGCACAGGCAGGGGGGGAACGAGGTCAAACTTAGAGAGCCCAGGTTGGAGAAACACCTTGCAGCTGGCGGAGGAGGGATGTGGGCAGCCCCGAGGCTACAAGTTCTTCTGGGGCTGGTGACTTTCCCGTGGACTTCTGCAACCCCACAGCCCATCACAGGCGGGCTGGAGAGAAATGCAGCCCCCTCCCCTGCACAGTGGACCCAACTTTCAGAAGCATCTGTGTGCACCAGCGAAGACCAACTCCACCACGATTTCACACCAACTCCGTGGGAGGGGCGCACAGGGCTGGAGGGCCCCATCTCACAGACGGGACAGGGACTTACCTGTCCGAGGCTGGACAGCAATGGGGCAGAGTTAAGTCTGAAGCCAACAGCCGCTTCACTTCCTTGTGTCTCTCCTAATGAGCAAGTGCAATGCGATCCTCAGGTCATGAGAAGCCACAGAGAGCTCTTGGGCTCAGGGACGAGGCGCTGAGCTGGCCGGGGGGCCGGAAGCAGGGAGCTCAAGAGGCAGGGAGGCCGTGGGGAAGCCACGCACTGATGCCATCACTCAGAGCCCAACCAAAGCCCCTGGCGGAAGGGGGACAGCCCGATGGAGCAGAAGAGAAACGTCCGGGGAGTGGGAAGTGCAAGTGGAGGCTGGGTCAGTGACTGGGTCAGAGTTCAAAGATCATTCAGAGCCCTGTAACTGGTGCTTCACAGCGCAGTCTGTTTATCGAGACCTAATCCATGGCTTAGAGTGTATTTGCAAACGCTGACCTGTAATAGCAGAGAGGGCAGCTGGAGGGTCCCGCCGGCCACAATGGCAGGAGATCCCTGCCTGACAGTCTTCCCAGCTGTGCACGCCCGCTTCACGCTGCCCCATGCCCATGCCGATGCACGCTTACCTCCTGATACTATTTCTTCAAGTCAAGCTTACATTGGCTATTTTTAAAAAATATAGCTTTGTCCTATTTAATAGTACACATAACATCATCGATTGGGTAATAATAAGCAACTTTTTGTGATACACATAATTGTTACATGACTCTTCATTAAAAAATTGTTTTATCACGTCCCACACTTCCCCACAAAAAAAGCCCCCACAAAAACAAGCAAAAAAAAAAAAGACCACTAACCATCATTATCCTAGACTCAGGGAGACAGTTGAGCAGACAGGAGCCAGAGCTCAACTTTGTTTTTAGTGTCTCCTGGGATGAAAAAGAAAAGCCAGGTGTTTGCGTTCCTGCAGCACAAACAACACCTCACCTCGTACTTTTACCACTTCTTGAGATGCCTTTGCTTACCGGCCTGTTGCTGACGCTGGGGCATCCTGAACTGCTACGGTGTTGTTTTCCTCTTGACCTCATCACTCCCAGGCCTCCAGACCCAAGCGTCCTTCTCCCGACAGCCCTGAACTGGGAGCCCCCGGCCGAGCAAAGGCAGGGCGTGAACTCCGCCTGCCGCTGTGGTCTGCAGCTCCCACGGCCGGCTGCTTGGCCGCGGCGCATCCCCCGGAGAAGACAGCAGGATTTCTGGAGTTCCTGCCTGAAATACCATCCCAGTGCAGACAACTCCCACTCTTTCCGGGTAACTCTACACAGAGCAAGTGCCTCCCTTAAACTAAAAATATTTTTAAAATAACATTTGTAGATAGAACCTCCAGGCTGTGCAGAAGCGGAGAGCTCATGGCAAACAGCCTTCACCTACGTTCCAGGGACTCGAGTCCCCGGTAGGTTCGCACGAGTCACTCGGGAAGCTTTGCGTCCCATTCTGCCTTGAAGTTATTTTAATTCTAAACAGTGGAATTTAAAGCCACTAGTTTTTAAAATAGATTATATTTAAAAAATAAAGTGATACCACCCAATCCTACACAGGTTTCATGGAAAGCAGTTTATTCCTTCACTACCGACATAGAAGAAGCCCTTCGGAAAGAGACGGAGGCTCCAAACCAAGGACGGCCGGGACCATCAGAACCTGTGACGCAGAAGCTCCCCTCCTTCACCATCGAGCTCAATAAACAGGTCAACAGACCAATGAAAAAAGACACCTGCACAGAATTATTGATTGCAGCATTGCCCTTAAAAGTAAAAATTATGAATAACTGAAATTATTAGGGAAATACCTTTGGGAATTATATACATCAAAATGAAAGAATGTTATCTACCCATTAACATGATGGTTATGGAAGTTCCAAGAAAAAAGCAAAAATGCAAGATGACATGCCACAAAAACTGCAGCGTGAAAAGCCTGCATGCACGGTTTGCAACAGAGTCGGAACTGGAAGCAGCGTGTCTGACAACAGAGGCCCAGTCAGAGAATGAAGTTCCATCCATTGGACAGGCAACCAGGCAACCTGTGAGAGCCACGTAACAGTATTGATTGGCAGGCCGATCGCTTCGTTCCGTATTACCGATGAAATACACACACACGCACACACACACACACACACACACAGCGGTACCCCAAAGTCCCAGAGACAAGAATCGTTAACATCTTGTTGGGTACTTTCCTTTTTTCATGTGTCTGTGTGTTCTTTTCTGTGTTCAATTATCTCTGAGTCAAGCCCATAATTATCAAAAATATTATTTAAAATAAGCTGCCACGATAAAATTTTGATTCCTATTTATAATTTTGAATATGCATGCACGTAAATACCAAGATTGGAAATGAAAATATTTGCGCTAACGTAATTTTTTAAAATTGGGAATAGGGATTTAATATTGCTTTTTAACTTGCATTTTTAATTAAAAATTTAAAAAATAGGTTATGTGCATTTTCTTCCCTCTTAAAAGGAAAGCCTTCCTAGAGGTTCAGATTATGCACAAACATTGTATTAGTATGTGTGTACAAGTGAGGTGGAGATAATTTTATTTGAATTAATGTAGCTAGGGAGCGTCTTTCGCGAACAGCTATCACACCATAGTGAAACATTCAGAGCAGCAATGGCATAAATAAGCAAAATGAAGAAAAAATTATTGCACTGTTTACCAACAGATCTATAATTAAAAAATAAATTAACCATGAAATGAAACACTTTGGGTTTTCTGCAATATTGTTATGAGAGATTGGGTGATTTTTTTTTTTCAAATTAATTCTGGGAAAGATTGAGAGTGAAATATTGCAAAGAGCATTATGATGTCTTAAAGAATATCAGCACATACCGGTGCGATTCAGAGACGCACAATTTCATTTGCAAAGTCAAGGCTACCAGCCGGGCGGTCACTTTGAAGCCAAGGCCAGGAATGCAGGGAAGAGGAGCGTTCCTGCAAAAGGAGCACCCCGCTGTCTGCAGATGACAGATCTAGGATTGAAGGATGACACTTCCTTTGTTCTCCTGTGAAGCCAGAGCCTTAACATCTCACCTCAATACCATGGAAACAAGAGGAAGAAAGATGGACCTGCACCCCTTTCCAGCAGAGAATTCCAGGGGCCAGTCAGCTGACATCAGGACGGCCTTGCAGGGGCAGGTGCGCTGGGTGGGTTTACGAGACACAGACCGAAGGTACTGACTGGAGCCTTCTATGTTCGGGGACTCCCCCGCCCCATCCATCTCCCCTAGAGGTATGGGGGTGGGCAAGATCTGTTCCAGCTAGAGACTCAGAGTGCTCATGATACAAACGTCCCCGTGGAAAAATGTGGTTCCTGTTTTGCTTCTAAGAAGAAAGTACGTAAAAACAAAATCTTATGGGGAAAAAAAAAATTCCAAGTTCACCTTTGAAAGCTCACGGCGCACGCCACACAATTTATCCCTTTGTTCCTGTGGCTGTGTGCCTTTTTCTCCTCTTTTCCTACTTAGGTTTTAGTTTCTGTTTGGTGTTAAGCTTTTGGCTTATCAGGTGCACGCTCTGTATTATGAGCAGGATGCGTGTGAACCCCAATTGTAACACTATTAGGGAGGAATTGATCGTGGGCGACAGGTCTGAATTCAGACTCAGAGGCTGCTCTTAGTTACCAAGGAAGCAGCAGCCCCACAGCCCGAGCGAGCTCCCTTCCAAGGAAGCCCCATCGCTTTCAGAAAGGTCCTGAAGGAGCCTGCCACAAGCACACAGGCGTCTGTGGATAACAGCGACGTCGCGGGTTCTTAAGTGCTGGCTGTCTGCCGGGCCCTGGGCTAAGTGCTTCTCCTGCATTGTCTTATTTAATGGTCCCTACAGCACAGAGACGGGGGCGTTACCCCGCACCAGTCCTCTTATCCGGCTCTGTAAGGAACAGCTGCCAGTAGGTTAATTGAAAAAGTCAGTTACAATGGGAAATCATTAAGAGTTACACAGACAATCTAAAAATCTGAACCATGCAAATGCCAATATGCACTAGCCAATATTTTAAAATTACATCCAAGCCTTTTCTGTAAGTACGGCACCCCTGGTCACAGTCCTGAGTGTGTTTCTCTCATAAACCTCTGGCCGCCACGGCCATGCGTTGACGACGAGTCACAGTTCCAGTTTCTTTGCACCAGAGCCACAGCCTGGAACCCCACGCGCAAACCAACCAGAGCACACAATCCTCTTGAGGACATGTCCCCCAAGCTTTGACAGGTTTTGCTTCCATGCCTGATCTGACAGCACCTTCTTTTTGGCACCTCACCTTCCAAGACATTTCACTCAGTTTTCATAAAAGGAACCCTCTTTTTTGCACTCCCACTTCATTGGCTTATGCAGTATTTAGTCAAATTGCATAATTATGATAAGATGTGCGATTGCATACATTGATTTGGGAACAAACTCAACTGAATCTCTTTAAGCAGACGCTTTCGCTGGAGGCATCAGAATTGCCAGGGAAGCTACTGCATGGGCTGCGGGCTGTGGGCTGCAGGGTGTGGGGGTCCCCATCACATGTTGACAGAGCATGGAGAGTCGTGGTCACCTGGGAAACAAAGTAAGTGAATCACAGCCTCAACTGCACCTTGCTTACTACAAGCATCAGGACATTGAGACCCCAGATCCCAAAGCCCCCTGCGACCCCTCTCCTGGGCTCACTGCTTGCCGGCCGTGGGGCGTCCTGTGTCCCTCCTTGTTCCAGGCTACCTGGCGCACCCATCCACCTCCACAGGCAGCTCTTGAGGTCCCGCAACGCCCTCGTGCCGCCACAGCATCAAGTCAGCTTTGGGCAGCGAGAGATTCGGAACTACAGACTACCGTCTTGTCACTTGTCGCCTCGGCCCTGACCCTTTGCTGTGGCTGAACTGCGTCTACCCCACCCCAAATCCCCAGGGTGAAGCCCTGATGGCCAGTACCTCAAAATGTGATTGTGTTTGGAGATGGCGCCTTGAAAGCGGTGATGGAGAGGAGCCTTAAGGCAGGCCCTGATCCGCGACGCCTGGCGTCCTCGTAAGAAGACGTTAGGACACACAGAGAGACCCCAGGGCTGTGTGCACAAAGGGAACACCACGTGAGAACATGGGCGCAGGGGCCCTGCAAGCCAACGAGAGAGGGCGCAGAAGAAACCAGCCCTGCCAATGCCTTGATCATGGACTTCTGGCCTCTAAAACTGTGAGAACGTAAATTTCTGTGGCTTATAGTGCTATATAGTGTTCTGATATCGCAGCACCAGCAAACTGGTAGGTCTTTCTAAACCATATTCAAACCACAGCCTCCAGGGGCTCACACTGGACACAGGAACAGGTGCGCTACCTGCACAGGCCTGACGGCCGCCTCAGTGGAGATCACCTGGGCTGCCGGTGGACACGCAGTTTCCTAGGCTCCATCCTGACTTCCGAGATGGGGTTTCTAGGGGAGATGTTCAGAAATGTTCACTGTTAAGCAGCTCGCTGGGCGATTACTGTGCACACTAATTGTTTTATTGATTCACATTTGCACATATCTATGGGGCACATGTAATTCTGTGTTACACGCATAGATCATGCAATGATCAAGTCAGGGTTTGAGAACTGAATCAACGTCTTCAATACAAGCTCCTTCTGCCTGATGACAGACCCCTGGGGTCAGGTGCCTTAGCTTGCGTGGGCCTCAGTCACTATTCCCACCGAGCCACTGGGACCGGTGTGAGTGGCAGCACTTACCTGTTTAAGAAAGTTAAAGCTGCACTGATAAGACGCTTTTCAGACCTAAAGTGCCCGGTTCCGGTTAATGATGATAAAGAGGAGAGAGCAGACCTAACGGTTAGGACATAACGGTTAGGATCTGTGTCGTCATTAGGACATAATGGGCAGGGTCTTGAGCTCACACCTGCCACAGCTGCGCCTGCACCTGCTGTTACCTCCCTGCCGGGTGACCTTGGCGAGTTATGTAGCCTTCCCGAGTCACACTTTTCTAATTCGTTTTTATAAAAAAAGATACTATCAACGTCATGTGAAAATTGGAAACACCAGACACGAGAAGCACTTAGCGGAACACCTAGCACTTAATATTAATGGATGCTGAGATAACAGATGCGACTGTGTTATGTATCACACACCTACGGCGATTGCAGCAGTTGATACTGACACAGGAGAATAGAATACTATGCAGACAGCGCAGGAGTAGACACCAAAATACGTACAAGTCTTACTTGAAAAGTAACTGCAAATGCGTAAGGACAAGGATGGTCTGGAACAAAAGCTAAGAGTAGGGCAAAGTGCAGCCTGCCGGATCGTCTGCTTGGGCCTGAACAGAACAGACCCACCCTCTCACTGCAGCAACTGCAAATGCTGACCCAAATTTTAAAAAGGAGGAAGAAGGAAGGAAGGAAGGAAGGAAGGAAGGAAGGAAGGAAGGAAGGAAGGAAGGAAGGAAGGAAGGAAGGAAGGAAGGAAGGAAAGAAGGAAGGTAGGAAGGAAGGAAGGAAGGAAGGAGAGGAAGGAAGGAAGGAAGGAAGGATGGAAGGAAGGAAGGAAGGAAGGAAGGAAGGATGGAAGGAAGGAAGGAAGGATGGAAGGAAGGAAGGAAGGAAGGATGGAAGGAAGGAAGCAGGGAGACAGGAAGGGAGGAGGGAAGGAGGAAGAGGAAAATCTCTTTGGAGGCGACAGAGAACAACTAGGACGACGAGGACTCAAATCCCCAAGATGCCTGGGAGGACCGAGAGCAGCCCCGCATGGGCCTCTGCTGTTCCCCTGGGGGATGTGCCAGCGTTTGGGGAAATCCTGGCTGAGCGGGAGGCCTGGCCTGCGAGCCAAGGTTGAAGGTTCATGTTCCCACGTCAGCTGCAACTTGAGGGGCCAGGACTCCGGAGAACAGAGAACCACAAAACAGTGAGCCTGGAAGATTCTGCACACACATTCCCTCTAGACGTCCATCAGTTTCTTCTAGCAATAGGAGCCGACACACCTCAGAGGCAAAAGAAAAGCGAAAGCTGGGAGGTTGAAGAACTGAGCAGAGTCTGACAGTCCCAGAGTTCTGGGAAGACAGAGGTAGAAGCTCAGGGCCCACCTTGGTCTGGAGACCCTGCTGGGCTCTGCCAGGCACATACGTGGGACATATGTGATGCCACTACATGAATATACATGTGATATATGCATATATGCGTGTACACACACACACACACACACACACACACAGAGGCAGACCAAGACCTAACAAAATTGTCTGGTAAAGACACAGTGAGTCACCTGCAGACTTGGACACTTTATTCCTCACACGGACAGCAAACGGGAGATTGCCCCAGCACCGCAGCTCCCTGCGGACTCTCCGTCACATGCTAATGAAGATGCCACCAGAAGAAAAAGGGTCAGGAGGCCTGTACAATATCCCAGGTGTTGGCGAAAATTAAGCTAAAAAATCAATAACAAAAAGGTAACTAGAAGATGCCCAAATATTTGAAAAATAACAATGAATCTCTTAAGTCAGTCATGGGTTAAAGGAGATATCACAAGGGAAATGACAAAATATTTTCATCTGAATAACGGGTAAAATGTAGTGTATGCAGCCAGAAATGGGACTCAGGGCTTGCACAGAGGAAAGTTTGCAGCCTCAGATGCAGGCATTAGAAAAGAAGAAAGGCTGAAAATGAAGTATTTACTTTTCTATATGAAAAAGTTAGGGAAAAATTCAAATTAAGGTAGAAAAAGAAAAAATGAAAGTAGGAGCTACTATCAGTGGAATAGAAAGCAAAGTTAGAGAAATCAATAGAGCCAGGAAGATTAGTAAAACTGATCTGTCATTACCAAGACAGTTCAAAAGAAATAGGATAGTCAGATTTTTAAAATGAGACATCTTTAGAAAATCTATAGACATTAATAAGATTATCTGAATAATTGCTTAATAAATTTGAAAAAATATAAAAATTCTTTAGAAGACATCTTACCAAAATTCATGCAAGAAGAAATAGAAAATATGAATAGTCCTCAATACATTAAATAAATATAATCTATAATTTAAAATCCTCCCTAAAGAAACTCTACAACCAAATGGCTTCACCAGTTAATCCTACAAATACATAAGGGAGAAATAATAGTGACAATACATAAACTCGATAATTCATCATGAAGTGGCTTAAACTTGATTCGAAAACTGACAAGGGTGTTATCATAAAGAAAAATGACAGATTACTTAATTTTATAAACATAAAGGCAACACTAAACAAATCGTTAGCAATTGAATCCAGGGTTTATTTCAGAAATGAAAAGATAGGTTTATCATACAAAAATCATTACCTGCACTAATAGAATATGGGCGGGCCTCTTGGGAGAATTATGTTGTTCAAAAAAATTCATTACTCATTTATAATGAAACTATCAGTAAACTAGAAAGAGATGTGCATTCCTTAATCTGACAACAGGTATCTTCTGACCAGCCTGAGCAAGAGCGAGACCCTGTCTCTACTATAAATAGAAATAAATCATCCAAACAACTAAAAATAGAAAAAATTAGCCAGGCACGGTGGTGCATGCCTGTAGTCCCAGATACCCGGGAGGCTGAGGCAGGAGGATTGCTTGAGGCTGAGGAGTTGGAGGTTGCTGTTGAGCCAGGCTGACACCATGGCACTCTAGCCCAGGCAACAGAGTGAGACTATGTTTCAAAAAAAAAAAAAATAAAAAAGGCATCTTCTTTAGAAGTACATATAATTTATATTTGGTGGTGACATACCAAAATCATAAACAAGATAAATACATCCATTAGTATCATTATTATTCACACTGTATTGAGGGTTCTAGGGGTGCAATAAGGAATGAGTGTGATCTGGTACCACCACTTTGGAAACTGGCACTGTCCACTAACACTGAACGTTAGTAGGCAGATCAGTCTGGGTGCCCAGCCAGCGTCAATAAGTGTTCATACGAAAGCAGCTACAAACAAGGATGCTCGAGTTAGCACTACCTGTGATGTCAAATATTGGGACCATCAAAACGACCGCCATAGAAACATAGAAACACGGCGTGGTCCACTCACACGGCGGAATGCTACGGGGCCGGGGTCAACAAACTGCGTCTGCGAATGACCAGATCGTCAATATTTTAGGTTTTGTAAACCCAGGGGCAAATCCAAGGATATTACATAGGTACCACAGTGACCATTTAATAGTGTAAAAACCACCGTTAGCTCGCGGGGCTGCACAGAAACAGCGGTGGGCCACGTTTGCCCCCAGATTTTGCCAGACCTGGCTACCTGAGAGCGGAAAAGAACAACTGCTGTGGCAGACGACAGCCTGGGTGGTCGCACAGGCAGACTCGAGGAAAGACAGCAGGTGCAAGAGAGCGTACACAGGACTCCAGCTACGTGACGCTGACAGCCCCACACGGCCTATGGTGGTGGCGGCAGGCAGAGGGGATACCGCGAGGGGTTATCAACCATCAGGGACACGAGATGGGCTTCCGGGCCGACGGCAGCAGCTCACCCTCTGGCCTGCGTGGTGCCACAGGTGTGTCCATCTGCACCATCCATCAAACTGCACATGTAACGTTTGTGCATTTCGGTGGAAAGATTCACCAAAAAAAATCACAGGTGAACACTGATTAGTTTGTGTATTAGGAACACACCTCACATGCACAGAGGAAAAGGGAGGAACCAAGCCACCCTCATCGGGACGCAGGAAAAGGTTCTCACAGGCTTTAGACAGACAGATAATTATCAACATCAACCCAAATTTCAAAACTTGGAAGCAACTTAAGTCTCAAAACCTGAGTATTCAATGAATTGTGGTATATACATTTGGTGGAATGTTGCACTTCTTCTAAAAAACAATATTATTAAAGAAGATTTAGCCATATGGGAAAATTCCCACAATATTGTGGGACTGGAAAGTACAAAATCAGTATACGAAATACACACGGACACACACTGACACAGAGACACACACAGACACATAGACACACACAGACACACACACTGACACACACAGACACACACAGGCACACACACACATAGACACACACAGATACACACACACATAGACACACAGACACACACACTGACACACACACATAGACACACACAGACACATAGACACACACAGACACACACATACACACACAGGCACACACACACATAGACACTCAAACACACATAGACACACAAGGACACACACAGACAGACACACACACACACACACGTGTAGGAAAAATGCCAAAATTTCAACTGTGCTTATTTTTGAGTTGCAGACTTATAGACAGTATATTTTTTCATTTAAATAATCTTGCTTTTTTCCCAAATTTCTAAAATAACATTGCATCTATAATCAGGAAAAAATACTTTTAAAGAGACTAGATTAGGGCAAAAAAGAGCGATAAAATTATTCTGATTCGTGAGCTTTACCTTGGGAAATACAATGTTTTTATAACCTGAAAGAAAAATGCAACCATCTCAACGTCTTTTTAAAGAAATGAGTTTCAAAAATAAACTTTGAGCAGCCTCATAAACAGGACGATGTTTCTTACAGCTGTCCCATGGCGCGGGCACCAAACGTGAGACTGGAGAGCGTCGGCGTGAACGTTTGCGGCGATAAGATGCTTCTGCTGATGGAGACATCGCAATAGACGTGCCTGCAGTAAGTATTTACTTATCACCTGTTCTGTGCCTGGCACTCACCGGCAGCGGGAACGCCGCTAGCCGGACAGGCACACCCTGGAGGGTCGTACAGACGACTAGAACATAAACAGCATCAGAAAACCACAGAAGTGAAAACAAAACTCCAACTCTGATACATGCCGCAAATGAGAAGAACGTAATTCTGAGAGAACAAACACCAGGCTTCCAGCCATTTACCTAAATCCACAAAGCTGTCTGTGAAGTGCCGTGCGCACCTGCTGCCTTCCCAGTAAACCTGACATATGCTGTACACCTGGCCAATCGGATTTTCTAGTTGCTCTGGGCTGCGAACGGATTTGTTCGCTTGAGTTTTGGAGCCACTGGAACCCAACCCGGTGCTCAGCACCTGCCCGGGGTGCGTGAAGGATGGATTATCAACAGTGTCCTTTATCAGAGGAAAACGAGGGCCCAACAGTCTCCTTCTGCCTGGCAGGAGAACGCTGGACAGAGAAGCGACCGGGCTGAGACGCAGTGTCAGAGAACTGCCCCAGCCAGCAGGCATTACTGACGTCTACCGTGGGTCAAGTCAGTGGACAGAAGGACGTGCTCTATTTAATTAATTTGTTGATTAAAATACACCAGGCACAGCACTGGAGGACAGTTTGTAACACGGAGCAGAAAGAACTGACAGCCGCAGCACGATGCCGGGACACATACGTGAGCGCGTGTCGGTGCTGCAGGAGAGCTGGGGACCTCAGAGCCGGGTCAGAGGGGAAAGGCCACGGGAAGGGCCTTGGGGGACAAGTCCAGGGCAGCACGGAGACAGCAGCTGCCACCACCTCCTGGACACCTGCCGGGAAACCAGACTGGATCACCAGCCTCAGGGCTTGAGGCAAGGACGGTTAATCGCATTCTCTTGTGACCGTGGCATAGGATGGAGGAGAAGGGGAAGTTTCAGAAGCCAAGAGGTGGTGGAGAAGGGAGCGGTGTGCCCCCAACCACGGGCGATGCCTGGGAGAAAAGTCGTCCTGAAGTCTTTAAACTTTGAACCAGCACTGTCCTAGAGGCCTGGCCCGGCCCCGTCACAGCTACGGCCTCCCTGGGCGATTCTTCCTGAATCTCTCCCCAGTTACAGGCAAACCTGCACCACCTGGTCCTGCAGTGGCCGTCCTGCTCTGTGTGGTCCCATCACCTCGGTGACGTGCAGAAGTGCAGCCCCAGGCCCGCCCTGCGTCTGGATGCGCAGGTGACTCCGCACCCCTGTGGCAGGGGAGAGGCAGCACCGTGACGGATCGCCCCAGGCCAGGGCTTCCACGCCAGCCATTCTGAACTTCCACATACGCTGGCAAGGAAGTTGACAACATGCCACGTTCCCAGGGAGCCTCCCCTTCGGTCACAGAGAACACAGGGCGACAAAATTGGAGGTAAATTATTCACTCTCTTCTCTCGGCCTCTGAAATATTCTGTGCCTCGAGGGGGCTCACTGCATGTGTCCTGCATCCCTGGCCTGAGGCCACCACCGCAGGCTGAGTGACAGCCGTCTGACAGAGCCCGGATCTGCAGGGACAGGCTGCACCAAGCCTGGTGTCTGTCGGCAGGCGAGCTTTGATTCCGATTCAGCTGACACGCTCTGAGCCTGCTCGAGTGTCAGGCAGGGCCGAGCCCTTCCCTGGCAGGTGGGTGGCATCCACCTCTTGCCCGTGCCCCACCAACCCAGCCCCAACATGTAAGGACGTTTCCAATGAAGGCGGTATCTTCCTCGAGAACAGACGTACCCAATGCGGGCCTCACCCTGATCTCTGATAACAGCCATGTTCTCCTCTGGCTGGAGACTAGAGACACATTCCTCCATCATTGTCCCTGATGGAGGTGTCTCCTGGGATTGGCAAGTGCCAAGTTTGGAGAGCAGTCGTGAAATCCGTCCTGGTGAAGATTCGGAAGCTATGGTGCCAATCCCCAACTGGAAGCTTCTCTCATATAAAAACTGCGAGTGTGCCGGGAGGCGGAGACAGACTCAGGACCCTTGCACGACGGCCCACAGTCTCCAGGACCAGCTTTCATCTCCCTCGTGTGCAGGAGAGCAGAAGAGACAGCCGGGAGCGGCCTGGTGGCAGCTTTATGTTTCTCGGTGCATGTTACATTCCTAAACACCGATGCCAGCTGCCGATGGCTGAGGGAAGGCCGTGATAAGCGGGTTGGCAGGCTACTGTCACTTGGGCCTTTTAAAAAATATATATTCCATTTTTTCCTCCTAACATCTCTGCATACAAACACCAGAACCTGTGTGTTTAACCTGGACGCCCCCCTGCCAATCCTCGCTTTGTGAGCCGGGCAGGAGCTCATTTGCTCTGGAGAGGTCGCCATAGAAACCTCAGGAAAGAGTCACTCCAAAGGATTTTCACAGCATGGACAGCCACTTGATTTTTCCTCCTCAACTGGGCTCTTGTATTCGTAGACTGGCCCGTGGGTAGAAGCCCAGGTTGGTTCCCTTGGGAAGAACAGCTTCTAGAGACAGGTGGGAGGGGAAGGCTGACGAAGAGGAGACAGGACCTCCCGGCAGCTCCACCTGCACAAACCTCCTCCCTGGGGGCTTGTTAGGGAGCCTGATGACATCTGGTAAGAACCACACTTAGTTCCAGGCAAACATCCCCGAGTTTATTGTCACAGAAACAGAAAGCAAGGCCCTGAGGAAGGTAAGCTTGTCGGGAGCAGCTGTGGAAGACACTCGTCACGTCCATGCAGGGCAGCTAACCCGCACCCCCGCGTCGGAACCGCCGAGCCCCCAGAACAGCAGGACAGCGACCACCCGTGAGAGCCGCTCTCGCTGCTCAGCAGCACTGTGCTGGTGCTCAGCTTTCTCTAACTGACCTCATCTGCACCCCGGCGGGCAAGTGCACGCCCACACGCCGGCCCGCCGCATTTCCTAGATAAGGACGCGGAGGCTCAGAGATATTCAGGTTCTTGGCCAAGGAGTTTGAGCCAGGTGCCCTTGACACCAGAGCCTGGGGACATCACGGTGCTAGGATGCCCCTGAAAGTAAGCAGGGCACACTCAGTGGGGAGCACTGAAGATAAATTTTATCAACCTCGAATTTATGCAAAGCGACTGGGAGCTGCAGATTGTAAGGACAGCTCTGGGCTGAAATACGCCCTGCCATCACGGGGCCAGGTGTTCTCATGCTTGGTCTGAAAAATATGATGAACATAAAAATTGTTTCCTAGACAAGACATTCCTTAATCTAAGAAGCCGAGTGCCAGCCGCAGGTAGAGAATGGCCCAGTGTGTTCTGAGGTCCCACAGACTCTTCAGAAATTGCAGCCCCGATGCCAGCTTCTCCATTAGGGTAGCTCCGTTCCTTTGAGGCTTGAAGACGATCCTATAAAATTACAGTTGGCCCGTAGACGGGCCCCTCATTAACCCTTATTGGTTAGTAAGGTCAGTTAAATGTCTTAGGGAGGCTGACAAGGCCAGGTTCTTAAGTGTCATCGGTGTGCCCTTAGTGGAGACCCCGAACATTCTTGACGTGGTCCCCACCCTTCTCCTGGAGCCCACGATGGTACTGTCCTCCGCACGCCTGTGGCCCAGACACCCAGCACCCCTTCTTTCTTAGGGTGTGTGTTTGTGTCCTGTGGCTGCTGTAACAAACTTAGCACCAATCCATTATCCACCGCTCTGGAGTGTGGACACTGACTTGCTCTGCCCCTCCACTGCAATGTGATTGCAGCGGGCCCCCTGATAATCCAGGGTCATGTCCCCATCTCAAGGACCTTAAATCAATGACCTCTGCAAAGTCCCTTTGGCCATCCAAGGTCACATCCTCACAGTTGCAGGAATCAGGACAGGGACGCCCGGGGTCCGTCCTCCTGCCTCCCACGGGGCACTGTGCAGTCTCTGTGTGTGGCACGGAGGCTCTGGCATGTTCTTCGCCTTCTGCCTGTTTATTGTTAGAACTTACATGACCTTGGAGCTCCTGGTGCTGCACACTAAGAAAAATTCTCGAGTTCTGAATCATAACCACTGGGCCAAGAAGTTGGGAGAGCCCTGGACAGGGCCCGCAGCCTGCTGTTACTTTGCGCGAGGACCTCGCCACAGCCAGGCCTGGGGCATCACGGGTGGCGTAGCCTGGATTGGTGTGAAGTCTGTCCGTGTGTGTAGACTTGAATCTCCAATTTACGCTCCTGGACTAGGCCCACTGTTGCTCACACATCATCACGGTGTGACGATGAGCTCGGGGAGAGTGTGACCAGGGCTGCCACGCGGCTACGAGTCTCCCAGCCCTTCCCTTGAGAACCGTGCCTGAGCAACCTCCGTGTTGTGAGTGCGCAGTCTGAGGGCGCAATTCCCAGGTTCTAGAACACATGAGCGGAGTCCTGTCCTGGTGAAGCCGTCGTGGGGAGCCCAGTGAGGCCGCGGGAGGCCACGGCAGTCACCCTGACATTCAGCAGCGGGTGGCAGGGGCAGAACGCAGACGTGTCCGTGGGCCAGACGTGCAGGGGGCAGAAGGACAGGCACAGAAGAGGACAAGGAAGGACATTGGCATGGGGGAGCCCTCCGCTCAGTAGCCGTGGCAAGACCTCATCCTTACAAACATGCCTAGGGCGCGGCCAGCAGCTTCCCAGACGCGGCCTCTGCCCCAGAAGCACACGGCGGCCGGTGGAGCCCCCTGGGACTGGCGGAACAGCCTCGCAATCCTTCCGAGGCTCTGTGCTCTTCAACCCCTGGCACTTCAGGCAGAGCCTCCGCGCTGTTTGGGGAAGGTGCTGAGAACACCTGTGCACGCTCCAGCCAGCCAGCCAGCCACTTAGTCACTAAGCAAACATTTACTGAATAAATTCTAGAGCCAGAGGTCCTGCTAGTTGCCGTGGAAATAAATTCGCATGACATGGTTGCTGCTCTCTAAGCACTCGCAGTAATTCTCACCCCTGATCTCACTAAATGTCTCTCTTTTTAAAATATTGTTGTAACACTTACTGTGACTCAGGGAGCTTCTTTTGTGTTCATTTCCCATGATTGTTTTGGGTATTCTATTGCTTTTATACTTAAGCATATTGTTCAGTGTTTCCAGTTGGAATTATTGTTGAGTTCATTGTGGATGGAGAAAACAGTAATAAAACAGTTTCGGGGCACTTGTTCTTTTTAAAACTTTCCTTTCTTTAAAAGAATGCATTGTTACAGTTTCATGAGGATTAAATAAAGAGCATATTTTATGTTGTTAGAGAATTTGCGTTTTAAGTCATTAAAATGGAGCTTGTCAATATCCCCGAGGCCTTAAGATTCCATAAAAAATTCAGCTGTTTAATTCTGAGAGTATGAAAAAGAGGATGATTGTCAATTTTTCAAGACAGTCATTCAAAAAATTTTAACAGACCTTAGAATTTCTAAGAGTCCCACAATGAAAATATTGCTGATTCAATACAAATTCTAACCAACCAGTATCACTTGTATAAGTCCATTAAAATATTAATTTTAAATAATGCTTCGGCAGCAGGAATTCCGACGTGCAGTCGTGTCCAGCCGCGTCAGTTCAAAGTCGTAGCAGTCAGGCCCGAGGGGCGGGGGCCGCAGGCGCAGGGGCCACAGACGTGGGCCAGCACCGTGGCCCTGACTCCAGTCTGAGGGCGTGCCACGAGGCAGGGCTGGGGTGTGGCGCCAGCGATCCCTCCCGGGAGCTGGAAGAGCCATTTATACCTTCCCTGGCTAATTTTTAGAGGCAGGATCTGTGCACAAGACGTGACAGCTTCTCATCTTCACAATGACTTTCCTAAAACTGAGAGCGTTTTCCACTTTCATCACATGGACACTTTTCACTGTTTCTGAAAACGAGACTCCAGATCGGAGACACACATTTACAAAGCCAGTTGAAATATTTCAACAACGAAATTAAACAGGCTGGGATGGGCCTGGCCTGTGACCTGCTTGCTGATCCTCATTCTGCAAGGGAAAAAACGACTCCTCCGTAGACCGGGACTTTGCACCTGCCAGCTCTTTCTAAGCCGGTCAGCAGTGACCCTCCCCCTGTCCTGTGCCCGCCAGCTCTCAGCCCACGTGTCCCCCTCGCAGCCGGGGCCTGTGGCCAGAGGCACACTCCCTCCCTGTGCCACCACGCCCTCTGCCTTTGTCCCCCTGCCCCCTGCCCCCGTAGCCAGCCCTCCGCAGGCCTAGGCAAAGCCCACCACCTTCGTCCCCCGATCCTGGCCCCGGGTGCTCGGCTGCCGTGGGAGAAAGTGACATAACAGAGCCAGGTGCCGTCCCGCCGTGATCACGCTGCCAACCCACGGAACACCACGGAACCCTCAGGGGCCGGGCCGTGCCCTCGGCAGCTCCTGCCGGTGTCTGCATCTCCGTTCACCGGAAGCCATCTCTGGCCCCGGCATTCTCAGGGTAGGCCTGTGCCGTCCTGTGCATGAGAATCACCTGCAAAGCTCATTTAAAAACAGATTTTTGGGCCTCGAGCTCAGAAACTCTGCACTGGTGGGTCTAACGTCAGCCTAAGGATGTTTATTTCTAATAAGCTCCCAGGTGGCTGCTTCAGCACAGATCGGAGTCAGCGCAGCACTGATGGAGAGCGGCCGCGAGAGTCACGTGAGGACCCTGCTACACGCAGAGTCTGCTCCGGGGCGTCGGGGTGAGCCCCAGCTTCCGCACTTGCACCCGCGCCCGGGACGCAGCTGCTGTTGCTTCTCAGACCTGCCTCCCTCTGAAGATCAAGAGCGGGGAGGCCCCACCCTCCCACACACCCTTCCCATCTTCTCCCATCTCGACTTTCAGTCTATTTACACCAACCGCTTTCGCCTCTTCTCAAGCCTGATTCTGTTACGGTGTGTTGGCTTCGCACAGCACAAGGATGCGCTAGCGGGATGCGCGTCTTCCCTCCCCACGTCCGCCGCGGCTCGCTGATCCCCCGGTACTGCTCTGTCGGAGACACAATCCTCGCCGTGGAGTGCCAGCGTCCCCTGCAGTCTCCCCACCGGCAGGCGTCTGCGCTCGGCGGGGCCGTGGCGATCTCTCCGTGGCTTTATTCCTCCCGGCGGACCAGCACGTGGCTAAAGCTAGACGGCGGCGTGCTGTGTCACGCCGTGGTTAGATCCCTGACCGCTGTGCCAGTCCTTCCCAACCCGCCGTTCTGCCTCACGTCTGCGTAGCAGGTTGTGTGTATGGCAACGACACGCGTCACATCTTGGCTGCGCCACAGCGTGTGAGTGCGCACACGTGCTGACCGATGGCTCATCTCCACACGACAGCACATGTAACTGGACGTCAACAGCAATGCCCTCATCCCCGTTCTGTGCCCCGTACTGACCAGCTCAGTGTCCCCAAGGGAACCGGGACGTCAGCCTGGTCTCAGAATGAGAAAGCGTGCGGCTGAGAGCCACAGCCAAACCACGATCCCCGACGTGTACTTAGACAGCGAAATGACATAGCCATTGTTTGGGGACTATTTGTTACTGCAGTAAATGAACTAATACAGCCCGTGTTATCCTTAGGGCTCAGGAAGGCTCAAGGCAGGCCACATCTGCCCACTGCCCATGAGAAGGTCACAGAGAGTCCAGGGAAGCTGACAGAGCCGCCGCTGGCTGGCGGTTTCCATGAGGAGGGGGCACAGTCACCGGGCTGGGCCTGCCGACAGGTGCCTTGGCAGCAGAGCCATGCGCAATGCGGCAGAAGGGACGGAGGCCAGGAGAAGCTGAGAACTGTCACGGGATGGGACACATTTGGAAGCAGAAGCTGCAAAGAGCAAACAGAACGAGTCCAGGAGGCCACGTGGACTCCACTGGGGGCCACTGCACACTCCCCAGGGAAATAAATTAACCCCAGAGGGGAGGGAGAGAGAACAGCTTCAGGGGGAGGGTAATACCCTTGAAGGTGACTAAATTTTCAACCTGAATTAACTGAGACATCACAGTATTGGTTGAACCCCTTACAAGTGACTTTACTCATCTTCCGTTACTAGAGGAAAACGTGGGCTTTGATAGGCACAAGTCGAGTTACGGGAAATGCAACAAGGTGACACTTCTGCACACCCACGTTTTACAGAGTTTCTGACTGCAAGTAAAATCCGTATTCAGGGCACACACAGACGGGCATATCTTTCACAAGCCCTTGGCCCGAGGTATTTGAAAATCCGAGGGCTACAGAGAAGGGAAGACATCCCCCCTGGGAAATTGACACAACAGATTAGAGACAGAAATCAAAGTGCGGCTTCTCTCGGCCCGAGTCTCCCCGGGAAACAGGAGAGATCGCTTCACCCGGGCGGGAGCGGCCGCCGAGCAGCTGAAGCTGCTGAGTCTCCTTTTTCTGGCAGTTACACTGATGCTGACAAACGCTCTTTTCAAATGATTGATTCCTCGACATGCGAGAATCTGAGTTAAATCTGAACCTCCGAGCACAAGTTCAGAGCCCGGGATGAAACGCTTACACTCCCTTCCCCTCCTGGCCTCCTGCCCGGGTGAGAGGGGGCTCCAGCTTGCAGAGCCGACTCTGTGGACACAGGGAAGCAGAGGCAGATCTTTCCTGGCAGTTCAAACAGCGGCGATGGGTCCTGTAGCCATTAAGATAACTGATGTTTACAAGCTATTTTAGCCTCACCGTCCAAGTTTCCGACGTGGCGGCCCCTGCACTGGAGAACGACCCACCAGGAGGTCGGGGCAGGACCACAGCCCTAACCAAAGACGGCATCTTGCCCGAAATGAGGCCATCACTCAGGGATGTCTCCAAAGAACCACTTGATTGGCTTAGATCCAAATGTTTTCAATGAATTTTTGTGATTTAAAATATTTAGTTTCTTATTTCGGTGGCAGTGAACACTCTTGGAGCTCGCGTGTCAAAGGGAACCATTTTAAATTGGATGTGTGAAGGAGCCGAAGGTCTCCTAAGGGACACAGGTGGGGCAAGGCTGCCACCACTGCAGCAACTCTGTGTCCAGAGCTGGGTGAGCTGACCACGGCCTCCGTCCCCCTGCTCCTCCCTCTTTCATCTGGACGCTCTGGTTTATAAAGTGAGGCACGGCATTTACACAAGCAGCAGAAATGCTATTAATCGCTTGAGCTCATGGAAAAGGAGGAAAGGCGGCGTGCATCCGGAACTGGGGAAATGTTTTGAGGCCCGACTCGTAAACACCACTGCAAGTTTTTCTAATGTTGACGACAACATAGACACAGCTGGATGTGTAAGATCTTGGAGGGAATTATTACAGAACCAGGACGCTCGCGCTGGGCCCACTGAGTTCTCCTGGAGACGGACACAGAACCAGCCGAGATGTCTGGTGGTTTGTCCCCTGTGAGCATCGCAGGGTGTCTTGTCTAATCCCTTGGGACTTCTCTCGAGCAATTAGCAGGTCGTGGAGGAAAGCACCGCCCCACAGAGGAGGAATATGAAGTACTGTTCCCACGCTGTCCCGACCAACCCGCCTGTGGCGTCTCTAACCACAGGCAATGATTCGGGTTGCTTCCCCTCCCTCCTTGGCCAATCTTTGCTACCTGTATCTTTGTATCTTCAACATTTTGCAGGGTTAGAGCACATGTAGCCTGTGACCATGAGATAGTGCAGGTTATCCACAAGTTAACCCACCCATCTTGGACTCGGCAGCCCCCTGCCCTGTCCAGCTCAGAGGCCCCCATGGAGGACGAGCCTTCCTGTCCTACATGCACACAGGTTAGAGGCAAGGCTGTGGCCTCGGGACCTGGGGAACCCAAACACGTCCCTCCACTAAAGAACACAGGCCCGGGAGGTGGCGTGGCTTCTGGGAGCTGTGTGGATTTGAAGCAGTGGGACTCTTACGTGAAGCAGTGAGCTCCCAGGGACCCAACTCATAATGAAAGGCAGGGAGGCGTCTGCGATGCCGCAAAATCCAGGCCGCCGCCGTCACTGCTTTAGGGAAAGTAGTTTTGCCGACAAAGGTGGGTGTTAAGGACCTGCAGGGTTCAGGTCCAGGAGCCCAGGGCCAGGAGGACCACGTCTGACCGACTGCAGAGGGGTGTCCGATAAGGACATGGTGACGAGTGGTTGTGAACATGCACGCCAGAGTGCCCCTCCTTTCAGGTAGGACGAGACCCTCGGCCCCTGTCACCGTCATTAAACAGCTTGAGCGTCAGGAAGTCCTTCTCCAGATGGAACAAAAATATAAACATGCAAAGGGCAAAGGGCGAGTCAGTCTCATTTCTTTTAAACAGAGACTGAAAATAAAGTGCAGATGGTAACACAGAGCTGTATTTCCACCGACTTCCAGGTTTCTCCACGTGGGTGTCCCAAGGAAAATGGAATCTAGGAGACCCTCAGGTTAATAAACGCATTTCAGAAGGGGGAAAAAAATGAAGAGGAGAAGAATGAGGGAGAAGAGAAGGCAGAGTGAAAGATGAAGAAAAACAATGAAAGGAGAAGCTTGCGGCCGGCAGCACACAGCCCCAGGAGTGACCCGTGAGCGGGCATTTCCCGCCCAGGCTGTTTCTGTTTTTGGCTGCGTGTTCGGCTTGGCTTAACCACAGCTGTAATCGGAATGGACAGACAGCTTTGCAACAGGTTACTTCCATTAACATATTGCAAAGTGTTATGCTCCATAAGTATTATTTTAGTACATTCTATTTTTTCATTATTATGCCTATAATTGCATATTAACACTGGGGAAAGTAGGAGAAAATGTTAAGTGAAAGGAAAAATAAAATTGAGTTGCAATCTCAACACTTAAAATAAGCACCATTGTCACCCGAGCATGCGTTCATTCAGTGTTCGCAGAAGAGCTGATGCACAGATACAGACACGTCCACAGGTGCGGACGGGGTGACCCAACCCCGAAGTGGAGTCATAAGCCCCACGCTATCTCCTTCTTATTAAAATGCCACTGACTGTTGACTTTGTTTAACGGCCATCTTTAATTCCATTTCTACGAGGGAAAGACAAAATGAATGAATGAATGAGTGATCAGGCAGTAGCCCCTTTGCTCCGTCTACTTAAACTCTTGCAGGCTGCAGGGTTTTTATTTTAAATATCAATTCTCTTCTACCTGGGGCTGGAGGTAAAGGAGAGAGTCCCTGCTCCTGTTTAGAGCTCCCACCTGTCTGTCGCATCAGTTCTTTACTGACCCACCTCCCACCCCCACCCTGGGGGACGGATGTGAAAGCTGGGTCCCTAGAGGTGGGCGCCCTGCCCTGAGTCCCACCACTGGGCAGTGGCTGCGCTCGAGTTGATTAAAAAATAAAAGGGCCCATTTGCCTTCCAAACCCCGCTTTCTCGTGAATCTACTCTGCTCCTCCACCTACTGCAGTGTTTCACTGGGTTTGCTCACGGAAGGAAAGGTGTACAGAGTGTGTGCTCTGCATTGCACACTCAGAGGATGAAACCTCAGACTGCCTGGGCTTCAGGTCTTGCCTCTAAGGGACTTTTATTTTACCACTTGGTGAGTACACACAGCTCCTGACTCACCGTGGTTCTACTTACGATACTTTCAACTTACAATGGGTTTACTGGGACGCAACCCCATTGGAAGTGGAGGAACACCTATAATAAATACCTGACCTTGAAATTTACAACTCAAATAAATGACAAAGTACTAACGTCTAGAATATCTAGCAAATCAGCAAGGAAAAGGAAAAGTAGCCAGCAAAGAAATGGATGAAAGTTAGGAATAGACATTGTAATCAAGAACAAATCCTGGCTAGTAAGGATTGAGGAGCGGCAGACCCACTACTACAGAAACAAATACGAAAAAGCATACGGTAAAATTTCATACACAACCGGCAGAAATTTAAAAGTCATGTGATGATAAGGAAGAAACTTTTCAACTGCTGGGGGGAGTGAAAATTATTATGGATTTAATTTGTATTTCCTGATGATTAGTGATGCTGAGCGTTTTTTCATGTTTATTGGCTATTTGTATATCTTCTTTCAATGCAAATCTGTTCGTGTCTTTTGCCTACTTTTTAATGGGGTTATTTTTTACTTGCTGACATGTTTGAGTTACTTATAGATTCAGAGGATAGTAGTCCTTTGTCAGATATACAGTTTATGAGTATTTTCTCTCATTCTGTAGGTTGTCTATTTACTCTGCTGATTATTTCTTTTGCTGTGCAGAACCTTTTTAGTTTAATTAAGTCCCATTTATTTATTTTTGTTTTTGGGTGTTTGCTTTTGGGATCTTAGTCATAAGCTCTTTGCCTAGGCCAAAGTCCAGAAGAGAGAAACTGGGGAACCTCTGTTGACACGGAGAACCTAGAATTTCAGTCCCATGTTTGCTTTCACAGAAAAAGAAACTGTCAAAGATATAAACACAAATGAATAGACACAGGGATGTTGATCACAGTGTAAATTTGATAATAGAGTTAGGAATAATCTAAGTGAGCATTAGGAAAGGAAGGGATAAATAAATAACCCTTTAAATAAATAAAAGGGATAGATGAAGTGTGGAATATACAAACAATTGGACACTTTGTATCCGTTAAAAGGAATGAGTAGGAGGTATGAATCAATACGATGTATCTCAAAGACACCTTAAGTGAAAACAGGAGAAGCAGAATGAAATACATGACAAGATACATTTTTATGATATTTAAACACATAAGAGGGGGAGCCTCTTGGGAGGAAAGCTGAAATTGAGGGTGGGAAATAAAGAAATAAAAATAAATAAAAACCGGTCTGTGCACAACAGCAGTATTGCACTCTAAAGTGAGGACTATTATCACTCCAGCTCTGCACACCTAAGGATCAAGGGGAAGGAGATGAATATTTAACATAAATCTGTTGCATCTTTCCTGGCCTTGAGCTGCTAAAACCCAGTGCTTTGGGGATGGGGGTGGGGGACCCCAATCCATTGCATGTTTCTGGGGATTAATTCTACTCAATTGACATTGTTCTGCTTTTCTCAAAGATCACATTTGGAGTTTGGACTTAACCTCCTCTGTTTCCAAAAGAACCAAAAGGCACAAAGGATGGTAGACAAAATTGCCAGTAGCTTCCCCAGCTTACATCTGGGTGCTTGCTGCAAGGACTCTGAGGCATCCATTTGGAAACAGGACCAGGAACTAATGACTGTGATTTGGTCCTGCCTTTGCAGGACCTTGTTATTGGAAGGATTCATCATGCATAGAAATTATTTGTCCCTTAGCTGGAGGCCAAATGCTCTGCACTCAGCATTCGGCGAGAAGCACACGGCCACCGTTTCTACTCACTTACCCAGGAAATAAATGACAGCTTTACTGGGACAGATGCAGTCTGTTTGCTGGCTTCCATCTGGTTTTTAAATCACTCAAAGAACGCTCCAAAGACATGCTTTTATGCTGCACAAAATACACAGAGGAGAAGGAGGGCCTGGGCCTCACACATTTGTTATTTCATTGTCTGTGTTGCCTTTATACAAGAAAAATCATGAAGTCATTTCCCCAATTCTTTGACCTCTGAACATTCATTGCAACCTCTTAAATTTGATGTCTTCTTCCTAAATGTCCTCCCTGAAATTGCCCAATAATTCACTCTTCGTGCAGCTCTGACAGATAATGAGAACGTTTCTGCTCTAAACAGCTCAGGGCACCTGAGGAGGGGCCCCACGAACTCATACGCTGAATCCACTTGGGGAGGAGAACGCGCGGGTCCTGGCCGGCACTGCGCAGCCCACGGCTGTTCCGCCCTCTGACCAAGAACGGGGCGGTGGCCACCGAGTCCTGCTTTCTTGCCCCACGTGCCCAGTGGCTCCACGACCTTCCTCTGTTCAGGCTCTGACCTTGAACTCAAGTGTCCTTCCTTCTGCCTGCCTGCCTCCCCCCCTCGCCAGCTCAGAGTCATGACTGACCAAGTCCTTGAACAAAGATGTGCTGAGTCCCCGCTCTGTGTGGAGCCAGCTCTCAGCTAACAAGGAAGCCACCCAGGGCTCCACTCCCATGGAGTCTGCCTTCTACAGGGGGAGAGGCAAGGCAGAAACAAACAAATTAACAAATGAGGTAGTCGGCCTTAGTAGGACATGCCGTGAAGAGAGTAAATAAGGCCACATGGCCAGCAGCGGCAGCTGGGAGAGGAGAAGGAAGGACAAAGTGAAGGTATGTGTGATTTGCAGGCAGGCAGGCCATCTGCAGCAAGGGCTGTTTGAACTGGGACTTGAGAGATGATAAAAATCCAGACATGGCCGGGCACGGTGGCTCACGCCTGTAATCCTAGCACTCTGGGAGGCCGAGGCGGGTGGATTGCCCAAGGTCAGGAGTTCGAAACCAGCCTGAGCAAGAGCGAGACCCCGTCTCTACTAATAATAGAAAGAAATTAATTGG